>JABUQX010039247.1:0-27500 GCA_015478945.1 Trachelipus rathkii
ATATGTTCAAATATGTTTGTATATATATATATATATATATATATATATATATATATATATATATTGTATATTGTTTAAAATTCTACAATATCCTTTAATATTCTTCCAAATAGATTTTTTCCTTCATTTCTTTTACGCCACGAATACTCGCAATTATATGAATTAATCAACTTTCTGTTCATTCCTTTTTGTTTTTTAGCTTTATATTTAAAAACAATCCACGTACTTTCAACATTTTTGATAAGCATATTTCATGTATTTCCACCGTCATGTTTTGTCCACCAATGCATATTATATTAATTTGAAGCGCATTAGCACAAACATGTGAAATAAATTAAATTTTATTTTTTAACAAAATTAAACTTTCTTAATCTAATGCAATATAACCTAATCTACCCCATAATCTAACCTATGTAATCTTACCTAACCTAATTTAACTTAACCTAACCTAACCTAACCTAACCTAACAACCTAACCTAACCTAACCTAACCTAACCTAACCTAACCTAACCTAACCTAACCTAACTTAATAAAATTTCAAATTAAAAATAATGATTTATGTTACCTCCCGCAAGTAGTTATTGAATATAACACACACTGGTTGACAAATATTTAATTCCTCTTTGTTTTAATGTAATGTAATTAAATACCATAAGAAACATAAATAACAATAATTAAAATATTGAAAAACAATCTTGAACATTTTTTTAGCACCAATACAGTTAATAATTAAATAAAATTGTTTAAAAAAACTTAAAATATAAATAAAAATTAAAAAGAAAAGAATTAAAAATTTATCGAGCTTCACCAATACTGTAAATATTGAATAACTTATTTTCTCTTTCATAGGGTAAATTTTACTTTTTCATTATTAACAAAACTTCACCAAAGAACGTAAGAAAAAATTGACATGACCCAAATTTTATTTTAAAACTTCAAATGCAAAAGACTTTGATAAAGAGGAAAAATGCCTACGCGGCATTATTAACACTCACATTAAATCTACAAGCAACACAAAAATCACAGTTAAACTATACCACAAAACAAGAAAACTTTCTTCCTGCTTCTCTACTAAGGATACCCTTTCAGTTAATCACCATGTCGTGTACCAATTCGCATGTCCCGAGTCTGACTGTACGTCGACGTATATTGGTTACACGACTAATAGATTAACAGATAGGGCATACCAGCACCGCTTTAAACCTAGTAAAATATACGAACATTTATTCACGAAACATAACAAAACAACTATACCTGATATCTCACAGTCATTCAAAATTTTGCACTCCTCATGCGAAGCTCAAAAACTAAAAATAGCTGAGGCTTACTACATTAAACATTTAAAACCAGACATTAACATAAAGTTTAACGTATTGTCACTTAAATTAAATATAATATGAAATGCAAAAAATTTAAAATCTAATTTGTAATTTTAATTTTGTAAATCTTGTATTATAATTCATTCAAATGTTAGAATCGAAACTCTGAAGATGTCCGAAGTTTACGGACGAAACCGGTCAGAAACTAATAAATTTAAATATGCCTCTTATTTTCTTTGTAAACTATTTTCTAGACTAGTATTAAGAAAATTAAATGAAAATCAGAAAAAAATATTTAGAGAATTAGAAGTTAAAAGTAAAACTTATATAATAATAATAATAATAATAATAATAATAATAATAATAATAATAATAATAATAATAATAATAATAATAATAATAATAATAATAATAATAATAATAATAATAATAATAATAATTAATAATAATAATAATGATAATAATAATGATGATAATAATGATAATAATAATGATAATAATAATAATGATAATAATAATAATAATAATAATAATAATAATAATAATAATAATAATAATAAAAAGCGGTGATAGCACCTCTTCTCATCTAACGCATGTTCCTACTGGAAACCAGTAACTAATAATATGTGTTGTTCTTGCCTTGCCTTCAGTACTTACATACATATTTTTAATGACTCATCAACCTGGCTTCTACTCTATAATACTGATCATTGAGGGTTTCCAGCAGCTTTTCTCTTGGTATAGGATAAAAGCTCTCACCAAGTCTATTAATGTGTTTCTCTTGCCCGCTTCTAGTTTTTTTCTATTAACATTTTCAGACCGAAGATAAGATTTGTTGTTCTTCTCCCGGGTCTGAACCAATGCTGTGAGTAGTAGGAGAGCCATTTCGTTCGAAAATGACCGCGACCTTTTTTGACCTTTTCTAACCGCGACCTTTTTTGACCTTTTCTGACCGCGACCTTTCTTGAGCTCGAATTTTTACCTGACCTTGACCTTTTTTGGCGTTCACCTTTTTGGGCCTTGACCTTTTTTCGACCAACCCTTTGATCTTCCATGGGTCAATTTTGGCCCAAATTTTTACCTACCCTTGTCCTTCT
Organism: Trachelipus rathkii; assembly: GCA_015478945.1. NCBI lineage: Eukaryota > Metazoa > Arthropoda > Malacostraca > Isopoda > Trachelipodidae > Trachelipus > Trachelipus rathkii. The sequence goes on from JABUQX010039247.1 coordinate 2,417, forward strand.
ACGGTACAATTTAGAGAACCCTAATTTTTTGAGAACCCTAATTTTTTGAGAACCCTAATTTTTTGAGAACCCTAATTTTTTGAGAACCCTAATTTTTTGGCAACCCTAATTTTTGGCAACCCCAATTTTTTCGGCAACCCTAATTTTTTGCAACCCTGGCAACCCTAATTTTTAGCACCCTTTCGAAGAAAGGGTGCGCCAAACGGTTGCGTCAGCAACCGTTGTACGTATTACCCCCCTATTTTACGCCCCCTAATTTTTTCGACCGTGGGCAATTTTTGCCCACGGTAATTTTTGGGTAACCTTTAGGGGCTTAGCCCTTTTTGATGTCGTTACCTTGTTTGACCATGATATTTAGGCCTTGACCTTGCCATATACCATGGGTCATTTTTAGCCCACGGTAATTTTTGGTCATCCGTGGGTCAATTTTGGCCCACGGTAATTTTTGGCTTCCCTTTGGTCTTCCATGGGTCAATTTTGACCCACGGTAATTTTTGGCTACCCTTTGGTCTTCCATGGGTCATTTTTTGCCCACGGTAATTTTTGATCTTCCTTTAGGGGCTTAGCCCTATTTTTTGATGTCTTTACCTTGTTTGACCATGATATTTCGGCTTTTACCCTGCCATATACCGTGGGTCAAATTTGACCCACGGTAATTTTTTGTCCTTCCTTTAGGGACTTAGCCCGTTTTTGATGTCTTTGCCTTGTTTGACCATGATATTTAGCCTTTGACCTTACCATATACCATGGGTCATTTTTGACCCACGCTAACTTGATGGCTTTGATGGTTCCCAATCACCGTAAGGAGTATCTAGTGATGTTCTATTAGTGTTCTATGAGTATTAGATGAGTGCCAGGTGAGTGCCAGGTGAGTGCCAGGTGAGTGCCAGGTGAGTGCCAAGTGAGTGCCAATGAGTGCCAAGTGAGTGCCAATGAGTGCCAAGTGAGTGCCACATAGTGCCAAGTGAGTGCCACATAGTGCCAACTGAGTGCCACTTTTTTCAAGCCTTTTCTAGCCTCCCCTGAGCCTAGAATAGCCCTAATAGGGGTGTCTACCCCTAGGTAATAAGGTATGAGGAATCGATTGGTGTATATTACAATCTGCTAGAATGCTTCCTACTATGAGTTAGTATTTTTATAACACTTATAAGCACTTACACTCTCCATAGACACTTACACACACACACACACACACACACACACCCACACACACACACACACACACACACACACACACACACACACACACACACACACACACACACACAGATACACTTACACTTACACTCACACACTCGATATTTTGACGCCTCAGCATTAATGCCTCAGCAATGATGCCTCAGCATTAATGCCGCAGCATTGATGCCTCAGCATTAATGCCTCAGCATTGATGCCTCAGCATTAATGCCTCAGCATTGATGCCTCAACTTTGAAGGTTCATCTTTGATGACTCATCTTTGATGAAGGCATCTTTGATACCATCTATATTGATGATTCATCTTTGATGAAATCATCTTTGATGTCTCATCTCTACCCCACATCGTAGAACAGAGTTAATATTAATGTCTTCCCCCTAGTTCATAAGCTAACCACCAGGGCGCAGCGTGCGCCCTCCCCGCAAAGGATGACTGCCCCGCACCCGCAGGTGCGACCCGCCGCGTTCCCGCATGCTTAAACATTTTCATTAAAAACATTTTCGCGAACCTAAAACTGTAACTCATTACAGACCTATTATTATTATTTAACACATATTTCATAGTTGTGATATCAATGTAAACTATTCAAAAAATTTCTTTTCAAATATACTATGAGTCATTCATTTTTATTTCATACTTAAACATTTTTATTAAAAACATTTTTACGATCCTAAAACTGTAACTCATTACAGACCTATTATTAACATTATTTTTTACTTAATACTTTTTACTTAATACTTTTTAATTTATAAATTTTTAAAAATTGTATGTAAGAAGAAAAAAAATTCAGAGTGTCTGATATATAAACATTTTATTTTACTACAATTGTACGAAATTTTATTAAAAACATATACTTTACATACCTTAAAGCAGTAAAGCAGTAAAACAATAGAGGTGTTATTACCTAACACCTAGGGGATTAGTATGCCTTTGTTTTACTGCTTTACTGCTTTAACTCATGTTTTACTGCTTTAACTTTCTGCTTTACTGCTTTAACTCATGTTTTACTGCTTTAACTCTCTGCTTTACTGTTTTAACTCTCTGCTTTACTGTTTTAACTCTCTGCTTTACTGCTTTAACTCATATATTTATTAACATTATGTTTTCTTTTATATTTTTTATTTTGTTTTAATACTTTTTATTTATTATTTCTATTTTTATTTTTGTTTTAATACTTTTTTATTTTTAATTTGTAATGTAAGAATAAAAAAATTCAGAGTGTCTGATATATAAACATTTTATTTTAATAAAATTGTACGAAATTTTATTAAAAACATATACTTTACATACCTTAAAGCAGTAAAGCAGTAAAACAATAGAGGTGTTATTACCTAACACCTAGGGGATTAGTATGCCTTTGTTTTACTGCTTTACTGCTTTAACTTTCTGCTTTACTGCTTTAACTCATGTTTTACTGCTTTAACTTTCTGCTTTACTGCTTTAACTTTCTGCTTTACTGCTTTAACTTTCTGCTTTACTGCTTTAACTTTCTGCTTTACTGTTTTAACTCATATGTTTTACTACTTTAGCTCATATATTTATTAACATTATGTTTTTTATTTTATTTTAATACTTTTTATTTATTTTTATTATTATTATTTTTATTTATTTTTATTATTATTTTATTATTTTATTATCTTATTTTTTTTTATTTTTATACGTAGTGTAACATTATGTTTTTTATTTTATTTTGTTTTAATACTTTTTATTTATTTTATTATTATTTTTATTTATTTTTATTATTATTTTATTATTTTTATTATCTTATTTTTATTTTTATTTTTATACGTAGTGTTATTTACTTCATGCCTATTGTTATTATTATTTAGAACACACACACACACACACACACACACACACACACACACACACACACACACACACATTCACTATGACACTTATACACACATTCACTATGACACTTATACACACATTCACTATGACACTTATACACACATTCACTATGACACTTATACACACATTCACTATGACACTTACATTTTCCCATAGACACTTACATTTACACTTACACTCACACACAGATTTACTTACACACGCAGATTTACTTACACTCACACAGATTTACTTACACTCACACACACACACCACAGATTTACTTACACTCACACAGATTTACTTACACTCACACACAGATTTACTTACACTCACATAGATTTACTTACACTCACACAGATTTACTTACACTCACACACAGATTTACTTACACTCACACAGATTTACTTACACTCACACACAGATTTACTTACACTCACACACAGATTTACTTACACACACATAGATTTACTTACACTCACACAGATTTACTTACACTCACACACAGATTTACTTACACACACGCACACTCACTTACACATATAACGTATAATTTATTAAAACATTTTATGTTTTAATTAAACACGTACATTTATATTAATCATTCAAATATAACTAAAATTATTTCAAAGTTTCTTAAAACTTCTATAATAAATCAATCATTATCTTTGAACAAAGAATTTATTATTAACTGTTAATACTTTTTGTTTATAAATTTTATAACTATCAAGTTTTAAAATAACTTTTACTAAAATTTTATGAAATTTTATTAAAAACATATATTTTACGTACCTTAAAGCAATAAATCAGTAAATCAGCAAGGTTAGCCCCTAGCACCCCTCTACACCAAGCTATGTCACGTTTTGTTCTAGTGACTTACTGCTTTACATCATCTTTACCCATGTAATAAGTATAAAAATAACAAAATAAGTTCTTCGCTGCTAACATATCATGTATTTTATTAAAATCTTTCTAAGTTCTTATTTAAAAATAACAATTATTCACTTACATTTATATTATTCGCTCGATGTTAACTAAAAATATTTCAAAGTTTTTTAAATAATTCGGGTTTTCTTTATTATTATTATTATTATCTATGTACATTGACAATCCATCACGAGAAAACACAACAACCCGCAATCCTTACAGATACGAAACTGACCTGACCTCTCTCTGTAAAATGTGTTGAAATAACTACCTTAGGTCTAAATTTAGGATAATCCTTTTTGTACCCCGGGGCGATTTAGGCCTAATTCCCGGTCAAAATATATTTCAAACTGACCTTTTTCTGTAAAAGGTGGTGCAATAACTACGTTAGGCCTAAATTTAGGTATAAATTTAGGATAAACCTTTTTGTATCCCAGGCTGATTTAAGCCTAATACTAGGTCAAAAGGTAATTCCAGTATAGACAAGAATCGAGAATCAATGTTATTATTATTTTATAAATATATTTCAAACTGAAACATGCTGGAACGGTAAGATCCTTTAAGCAGGTAAGAAGGAAATGTTTACCTTTCTTGTGAGTGGACGGAGTAATCCTTATCTCTATATGACCTCGTATGTGATTGGTCGAGAATTATTTTATCGCTTTTAGGTATGAAAAACATGTTTTTTCATATCCTGAACCTGGGTTTCGTTCATTTAAACTCTTAACATACATGTTAAATATTTATTTAAGAAAGTAAAAATAAGGATAATAAAAACTTTACTATATAATTAGAATTTTAATAATCATTATCTTACAGTAATTTATATATATATATATATATATATATATATATATATATATATATATATATATATATATATATATATATATATATATATATATATATATATATATATATATATATATATATATATATATATATATATATATATATATATATAAGGCTAAAATTAAATATATACAATGATTTTATATAAGGTTCACATTAAATATAATACAGGAATATTATTATATATAACACTTCCACATACATTTTACACATAATGTTTATGATTATTTTATATTAAAATTCTCCAAATCTTTGCAGATATGCCAATCATTTATATCATTATCGATGATATAGTTTCGTGTCTCAGTAATACCTTCAGTTAACACATACGTAAAAAGTTCCCGCTCAGATATCATAGTATATTTACATTCTGGGTCACCTGCATAAATACTTTCTTGCCATTGTTTTCTAAGTAGATAAATGAATTTCTGTACGTCTATAGAACTTAGGAAGCGGTCGATGATAACCGTAGGATCATCGATCAGGGTTTTCTTAAATGCGTAGTATTCTTGGTATAACATGTAATGAACTACGTTTACGTAATTAGATAACACATATGTCTTCTTCAGCTGTATTAACATGCGCTTACGTACCTCTAACATATATTTCATCTGCGCTAGGCCTGAAATGTAGAATCCAAATGATGTAGGTTCAAATACTGATGTTTCATTATTTCTCTCCCATAATCTAACTTCCAAACTGATTAGGTTTTGGTGTTTATAAAATGCTAGAGTAAGTTGCTTATCGCTGGTTTCTTCGCACAGGCTAATAACTGTTTCGGTCCAGTTTAAAGCTGAGCTTGGTTTAAAGTATTCTGTAAGCCACTCTTCAGTGTGATTACATATACAAAGTAATTCATCTGGACTCACGAAAATACGCTTTGTATTATAACAGGGTGATTGGGTGGCACACTTGAAAAATTCAAATCCATCGGGTTTTCTTTTATATAAGAATGAAACCCTACTTCCGGGGATCTTGATTTCCCACTGGACAATGTCTTGTATTGAGGTATACATGTTAAGGTGAATCATGATATACACTTAGTGAAAATAGAGCACTTTTATTACAAATCAGAGAACTTGTGCACCGCTTAAGAGCCAAAACGAGTATGATTTTAAAATGAGTTTGGATCTAAAACACGCATCCTCCAATATAATTTTCATCCAATCACAGATAAGGTTCAGGATATGAAAAAAACATGTTTTTCATACCTAAAAGCGATAAAATAATTCTCGACCAATCACATACGAGGTCATATAGAGATAAGGATTACTCCGTCCACTCACAAGAAAGGTAAACATTTCCTTCTTACCTGCTTAAAGGATCTTACCGTTCCAGCATGTTTCAGTTTGAAATATATTTATAAAATAATAATAACATTGATTCTTGATTCTTGTCTATACTGGAATTACCTTTTGACCTGGTATTAGGCTTAAATCAGCCTGGGATACAAAAAGGTTTATCCTAAATTTATACCTAAATTTAGGCCTAACGTAGTTATTGCACCACCTTTTACAGAAAAAGGTCAGTTTGAAATATATTTTGACCGGGAATTAGGCCTAAATCGCCCCGGGGTACAAAAAGGATTATCCTAAATTTAGACCTAAGGTAGTTATTTCAACACATTTTACAGAGAGAGGTCAGGTCAGTTTCGTATCTGTAAGGATTGCGGGTTGTTGTGTTTTCTCGTGATGGATTGTCAATGTACATAGATAATAATAATAATAATAATAAAGAAAATCCGAATTATTTAAAAAACTTTGAAATATTTTTAGTTAACATCGAGCGAATAATATAAATGTAAGTGAATAATTGTTATTTTTAAATAAAAACTTAGAAAGATTTTAATAAAATACATGATATGTTAGCAGAGAAGAACTTATTTTGTTATTTTTATACTTATTACATGGGTAAAGATGATGTAAAGCAGTAAGTCACTAGAACAAAACGTGACATAGCTTGGTGTAGAGGGGTGCTAGGGGCTAACCTTGCTGATTTACTGATTTATTGCTTTAAGGTACGTAAAATATATGTTTTTAATAAAATTTCATAAAATTTTAGTAAAAGTTATTTTAAAACTTGATAGTTATAAAATTTATAAACAAAAAGTATTAACAGTTAATAATAAATTCTTTGTTCAAAGATAATGATTGATTTATTATAGAAGTTTTAAGAAACTTTGAAATAATTTTAGTTATATTTGAATGATTAATATAAATGTACGTGTTTAATTAAAACATAAAATGTTTTAATAAATTATACGTTATATGTGTAAGTGAGTGTGCGTGTGTGTAAGTAAATCTGTGTGTGAGTGTAAGTAAATCTGTGTGTGAGTGTAAGTAAATCTGTGTGAGTGTAAGTAAATCTGTGTGTGAGTGTAAGTAAATCTGTGTGAGTGTAAGTAAATCTATGTGAGTGTAAGTAAATCTGTGTGTGAGTGTAAGTAAATCTGTGTGAGTGTAAGTAAATCTGTGTGTGTGTGTGTGTGAGTGTAAGTAAATCTGTGTGGAGTGTAAAAGTAAGTCTGCGTGTGTAAAATCAAGTCTGTGTGTGAGTGTAAGTGTAAATGTAAGTGTCTATGGGAAAATGTAAGTGTCATAGTGAATGTGTGTATAAGTGTCATAGTGAATGTGTGTATAAGTGTCATAGTGAATGTGTGTATAAGTGTCATAGTGAATGTGTGTATAAGTGTCATAGTGAATGTGTGTGTGTGTGTGTGTGTGTGTGTGTGTGTGTGTGTGTGTGTGTGTGTGTGTGTGTGTGTTCTAAATAATAACAATAGGCATGAAGTAAATAACACTAAGTATAATAATAAAAATAAAATAATAAAAATAATAAAAATAATAATAAAAATAAATAAAAATAATAATAAAATAAATAAAAAGTATTAAAACAAAATAAAATAAAAAACATAATGTTACACTACGTATAAAAATAAAAATAAAAATAAGATAATAAAAATAATAAAATAATAATAAAAATAAATAAAAATAATAATAATAAAAATAAATAAAAATAATTAAAATAAAATAAAACATAATGTTAATAAATATATGAGATAAAGTAAAACATATGAGTTAAAACAGTAGCAGAAAGTTAAACAGTAAAGCAGAGAAGTTAAAAGCAGTAAAAACGGAAAGTTAAAGCTTAGTAAAAACCCAGAAAGTTAAAGCAGTAAAGCATGAGTTAAAGCAGTAAAACAGAAAAGTTAAAAACAGTAAACAGTCAAAACAAGGCATACTAATCCTAGGTGTTGGGTAATGCTACCTCTATTGTTTACAGCTTTACTGCTTTAAGGTATGTAAAAAGTATATGTTTTTAATAAAATTTCGTACAATTTTATTAAAATAAAATGTTTATATATCAGACACTCTGAATTTTTTTATTCTTACATTACAAATTAAAAATAAAAAAGTATTAAAACAAAAATAAAAATAGAAATAATAAATAAAAAGTAATAAAAACAAAATAAAAAATATAAAAGAAAACATAATGTTAATAAATATATGAGTTAAAGCAGTAAAGCAGAGAGTTAAAACAGTAAAGCAGAGAGTTAAAACAGTAAAGCAGAGAGTTAAAGCAGTAAAACATGAGTTAAAGCAGTAAAGCAGAAAGTTAAAGCAGTAAAACATGAGTTAAAGCAGTAAAGCAGAAAGTTAAAGCAGTAAAGCAGTAAAACAAAGGCATACTAATCCCCTAGGTGTTAGGTAATAACACCTCTATTGTTTTACTGCTTTACTGCTTTAAGGTATGTAAAGTATATGTTTTTAATAAAATTTCGTACAATTGTAGTAAAATAAAATGTTTATATATCAGACACTCTGAATTTTTTCTTCTTACATACAATTTTTAAAAATTTATAAATTAAAAAGTATTAAGTAAAAAGTATTAAGTAAAAATAATGTTAATAAATATGTGTTAAATAATAGGTCTGTAATGAGTTACAGTTTTAGGTTCGCGAAAATGTTTTTAATAAAAATGTTTAAGTATGAAATAAAAATGAATGACTCATAGTATATTTGAAAAGAAATTCTTTGAAATGTTTAAGTATGAAATAAAAATGAATGACTTATAGTATATATATTTTTCATTCGCTCGGCGGGTCGCACCTACGGGTGCGGGGCCTCCATCCTTTGCGGGGAGGGGGCTTGCTGCGGCCTGGTGGGCAGCTTCCTGCGGGTGCGGGGCAGTCATCCTTTGCGGGGAGGGCGCACGCTGCGCCCTGGTGGTTAGCTTATGAACTAGGGGGAAGACATTAATATTAACTCTGTTCTACGATGTGGGGTAGAGATGAGACATCAAAGATGATTTCATCAAAGATGAATCATCAATATAGATGGTATCAAAGATGCCTTCATCAAAGATGAGTCATCAAAGATGAACCTTCAAAGTTGAGGCATCAATGCTGAGGCATTAATGCTGAGGCATCAATGCTGAGGCATTAATGCTGAGGCATCAATGCTGCGGCATTAATGCTGAGGCATCATTGCTGAGGCATTAATGCTGAGGCATCAAAATATCGAGTGTGTGAGTGTAAGTGTAAGTGTATCTGTGTGTGGGTGTGAGTGTAAGTGTATATGGTTTAATGTAAGTGTCTATGGTTTAATGTAAGTGTCTATGGAGAGTGTAAGTGCTTATAAGTGTTATAAAAATACTAACTCATAGTAGAACATTCTAGCAGATTGTAATATACCCAATCGATTCCTCATACCTTATTACCTAGGGGTAGACCCATATTAGGGCTATTCGGGGTTCAGGGGAGGCTAGAAAAGGCTTGAAAAAAGTGGCACTCAGTTGGCACTATGTGGCACTCACTTGGCACTATGTGGCACTCACTTGGCACTCATTGGCACTCACTTGGCACTCATTGGCACTCATTGGCACTCACTTGGCACTCACCTGGCACTCACCTGGCACTCATCTAATACTCATAGAACACTAATAGAACATCACTAGATACTCCTTACGGTGATTGGGAACCATCAAAGCCATCAAGTTAGCGTGGGTCAAAAATGACCCATGGTATATGGTAAGGTCAAAGGCTAAATATCATGGTCAAACAAGGTAAAGACATCAAAAACGGGCTAAGTCCCTAAAGGAAGGACAAAAAATTACCGTGGGTCAAATTTGACCCACGGTATATGGCAGGGTAAAAGCCGAAATATCATGGTCAAACAAGGTAAAGACATCAAAAAATAGGGCTAAGCCCCTAAAGGAAGATCAAAAATTACCGTGGGCAAAAAATGACCCATGGAAGACCAAAGGGTAGCCAAAAATTACCGTGGGTCAAAATTGACCCATGGAAGACCAAGGGAAGCCAAATTACCGTCAGGCCATAAAAATTGACCCACGGATGACCAAAAATTACCGTGGGCTAAAAATGACCCATGGTATATGGCAAGGTCAAGGCCTAAATATCATGGTCAAACAAGGTAACGACATCAAAAAGGGCTAAGCCCCTAAAGGTTACCCAAAAATTACCGTGGGCAAAAATGGCCCACGGTCGAAAAAATTAGGGGGCGTAAAATAGGGGGGTAATACGTACAACGGTTGCTGACGCAACCGTTTGGCGCACCCTTTCTTCGAAAGGGTGCTAAAAATTAGGGTTGCCGAAAAATTAGGGGGCCAAAAATCAGGGTTGCCGAAAAAATTAGGGTTGCCAAAAAATTAGGGTTGCCAAAAAATTAGGGTTCTCAAAAAATTAGGGTTCTCAAAAAATTAGGGTTCTCAAAAAATCAGGGTTCTCAAAAAATTAGGGTTCTCAAAAAATCGACTTCCCCTAAAAGGACAAGGGTAGGTAAAAATTTGGGCCAAAATTGACCCATGGAAGATCAAAGGGTTGGTCGAAAAAAAGGTCAAGGCCCAAAAAGGTGAACGCCAAAAAAGGTCAAGGTCAGGTAAAAATTCGAGCTCAAGAAAGGTCGCGGTCAGAAAAGGTCAAAAAAGGTCGCGGTCATTTTCGAACGAAATGGCTCTCCTACTACTGCTGTGCATCTTTCAGCTTGTTGTTCCCAACACTCTCTTCCTGAGCTTTCATTTTAAAATTCTTTTGTATATTTTACTGGCGTGGATCAGAAGGCATATGCCTCTATAATTTTCGAATTTACTCATGTCGTTTTTTTAAATTGGCTATATGATAGATCCTATTCCTTACGCCATATCAAACCCATTAAAGAGTCTGAAAAGTTATGTTCTTGTATATTCTCCCTCTTTATATATTTCAGCTGGTAAACTGCCACATCCTGGGCTATTTCCATTCTTCAGGTTTCCACAATGCTAGCTTACTTCAAGAGTAATTGGTCTCTCTTCAACAGTTACACTCCTAGTTTCTGCCTAAGCTGGTTTTTATCAGCCCCACCTGGATTGTGTATTTCACTGAAGTATTCTTTCATCTGTTCGTAATATCCTGGCTCCGAGATGAAACCTCCACCACACTTCTTATGAATGAAGACTGAAGTATCTTCTCTTCTCATTTTCTTGTCATAATGCATACAATTTTTTTTTCTTGGGTGCCACTTAAATTTTGTTTATGGCTGATCTATCCTTCTCACATCTAATTTTGCACACCTATTTCTTTTTCCCCCGTTCTATTTCTTAATTCCAAATGCTCTACTCTTGCCTCTGGTATTCTTCTCTTCGGCCAATTACTAATTGATATATTTTTATTATTTACAAGTTGTTTGCTTTTAGTCTGTCTACTGATGTCTTCTGCTTTCTTCTTCGATGTAGCTTTGTCAATCATCGGACTTTTTGGCACATGTTCCTACTTCACTCGTAAATCTGTTCACTGCTCCTTCTACACCCATGAATTCATCCCCTTTTCCAAGCACATAACTGCTCAGTTCTCCTCTCAATCGGTCGGCGACACTTTCCTTTTTAATCTTTTTCACCGCCAGTCTCTCTAGTACGATATCCCTCACTTCATGTGGCTTTCTCCGTTTCTTTTCCTAGCACCGATCTATGGTCCGAGTTAAGTAATCTTGATGGGACGCTATCCACATCCATCATGATTCTTTTGTCATTTGATAACATCTTTTCTATAATTGATTTATGGCATAATCCCCAATTATACTCTTCCATCTATACCAATTTCATTTATGTAATTGTATGAGGGCAAAGAACCCGTTCATTATTGACAGTCTGTTATTATTAAATAAAGATACAAGTGGACATGAAATTTGAAAGTCGGAGTCTGAATCGGACGTTTGAAATTTTAAGAGCCAGAGTCGGATATTTTTCTTCTGACTCCGCAACCCTGTAAAAAGAATTCTAGGAATTTTGTAATAGACAAAACAATAATCAAACAATTACATTACATTTTGTAATCACACTTCCAAATACATGAATGTATGGTGGCTAACTAACTTGTTCTGTAAGTCTAAAGTCCTAGGCCTATCATTGCTTATCTTTAAGGAATTACATTCATAAATACAATACATGATCTGAAAATTGCGTACCAAAATGGCTGTCCAATCTTCCCTCTTCCCCTTTTTAGCGTGAGAGAATATTGTAAAACATTGCTCGGTGACTATAAATGCTTTACTTGTTTAGAAATAGTTCAACAAGATAATTATTATATTTAGAAATAAAACAAATATACTTCGATGTAATTCTTAATAGCAAAGTTACAAAATATTTCTTTAACTATAGTAGTTTTGGAATAATGAAACTGTCAAAATATTCTCCTTTGAAAATGGATAGCATAATCTTCGTGCTCGAAGATATATTTTTTAAATTCCTCATCTTCACAGACCTTCATAAGGACTTCCAAGTTTTTAAATTTCTCCTTGGGTAGAGGGACAAACATGTGGTAGAATTGATCAGGTACTTAAAGTTCTTGTGGGCTTAATGTTTCCGTATGATCGGCTATATTTGATTTTGATTGAATACATTTTAACTGTTTTACAGATATGGACTGTGTTGATCATCCTTCTCAGGATAGCGCTAAGTCTATGATTAGACCAGTGTTCGCTGCAATAGTAGTAGTATAGGAAGGGTGTTGAAACGGTTAAACGACCAAAATGATTCGTGAGAGGGAAAGATTGAGAGTTGGAAAGACGTAACACTTTGTTTTTTTTTCAATAAAAAAAAACTCATACCCTCGAGAGCATCGCAATATTCAACGAGAAGAGCTCTATAGAAAGTTTTCTTAGGGATCGAACCTGGAACTTCCACTCCACAGTAGCCGACTAAAAACTTTCTTGCATTTCTTAATAGTCAACTTCAGTATTCCCTTCACTAACAACTTTTAAAAACTATTCAATATATGTCACCTTAGTTCTTCCTCTTGGCCCTCTTCTCCCTATAACTCTAGCGAGATATACATTTTCCAGTTGTTATTCTTTCACACTGTGTGCCACAAACAAACTATTTTCTTATTAATACCGATTTATTATTTCCTTTGAAAAGTGTTCGTTAACTTAAATATCTTCTTATTTGTTGCTTTCTCGATCTATGGAATGTTCTTAAGAACCACATTTTAAATGCCTTTGCCTTCTTTTATCCGTTTTGCTTAAGATCCATTCCTCACAACATTACATACATGTCAACAACAGCCAACATTTAATTAATCTTTTCTTTGTTTTTACTATGAGATTTTGCTATTTTTCATCTTATGAAAGCATTTTTTGGCTTAATTCATCCTTCTCTTAATTTCATATTCTCATTTTTCATTTCAATAAATCAAACGTATTTCAACAAATTTTAATGTTAACTATGTAAAGTTTTCCACGTTATTGAAATAAGCGTGATTTCAGTTTTTCTATATTCATTTTAAAATCTTTATATTCTTGCTTCAACTTGTGTACCCACCAAACACAGAAGTCGGATAAGAGTACAGTGTTTATTAGCATATTTTCACTCTCTCCAAGTGGTTGATTTCTCTCATAATAATCTAACTAAAGAGGTGAAACAAATATGATGACATCACTCAACTTTGTCTGACAATTCCCTCAAGAAAGTGACATTCTAAATCATCATCATCTATTTTAACAACTACCCTTTGTCTCCGACAATGGTCATTAATTACCCTTATTATTCCTATTAATAGTTTGAAAAGCACATCATACAAAAGGTTTCGTTTCACTTAATAGCTTTGGGTCCCAATATCCTTTATAAACTCCAACTATTCTTCAGTAATTTGCTGTATAATTTTATTCTTTATTCTAACTAATACTACCGTTAGAAGGACCTTAACTTGGCTAATGATACTAACAATCGTTTCACTTCTAGTATGGCAAGAAATACTGATTTGCACATTAGTTCACTTCCTTCTCCTTATTCATAACCTTATTTACTATAACTGCTATCGTCTCGACAGCAAATTATCCTGGAGTCTTGGAGATTTCTAAAGTAATTCCATCCTTACCCACTGCTTTTCCGATTTTCATTTAATGATAGCAGCTTCTACTTCTTCCTTCATAATTTGCAATCCTTCTACGTTGTAGTGGATTTCTAGAATCCCGGGTCTATCACTTCTAATAACTCTTCAACTCTGGTGGTGACAACTGTAAAAAAAAAAAAAAAAATTCCATCGGTCCATATTCTCTTTCTTCCTCATTCCCACTGTTCCATCTTATTTCTTAACTGCCTTTTTGTATTTATGCATTCCCCTCCTAGTCATTTGGTAGTACTTACAATTAAATATAAATGCATAGAATATAAAGAAATTTAATATAAATGCAAAAATTTTTTTTCAACATTATTAAAAATTAATGAGGAATAGCACAGTATAAATATATTACCATACAGTAGGTTAGATAGATGGGGAAATTATCGAGCAAATTGCGTATATGCGCTTCAAAATTCAAAATTTCCAACTGCCGTTTTCGAAAGAAAGCCACGCCTTCATTTGCCTACATCGAAATGTAAGAAACGTTGTGATTGGTCCAAATCCAATAAATTACATTTTAATTGACATTGTCCTTTTTATGGTATATTCGAACATAACGTAATTAAAGAATTTTTATGAAAATTATTGGCATTTTCCTTCAAAAAAATTTACCACGATAATTACTAAAAATATTTGCGCCAATAAAAATAAACTTTTGATACGCACGAAGCCATATTAAATTTGCTTTAAATTTTGGCTGCAACTTTTCCCACGAAAAATACACTCACACATAGACAAGATGTTCCGAAAAAATATAACATTGGTTGAATTACTATAATTTGAATTGTATCTATACTATGGGAATAGGTTTAAAATGAAGTCTCCAGACTCTAGAAAACAATAAAACAAAAACTAAATGTTAAATAAAAATGTTTATTCCAAAATTTAAATTATATTCGTGTTGTAGTGTGAATAAAATTTGTTTCTTGATTTAAAAACGGTAAATAAAATGTCTTTTTTTAATTTGCTTCTTCATCTTCTCTTCTTATATTTTTTCTGCAGTATTTCCATCGTTGTCATACCATCTTCCAAATAAGAAAGCAATTAAAAGATCTGTAATTGGTTGATCAGTCCACACAGAATATGTGCTACCATCGACAGTATAATGAAGAACCTCATTACTGATTAATGACAAATCTCTATGACCCCCAGCAGGAAAAATTGAATCTATCGTAAAACTTGCGGAAGACAAATTGAAAGGTCCAAATTCATCAGTGACTCCACGCCTTTGGACCCCTTGCAGAGGTGAGGCCGGGGAAAATGTTAATCCAAGTAGCGCCTTGGCCAAGAGACTTTACGGCCTCGCCTCGATCTGCCTACAGCCCCCGAAGGAACTAGCGCAGAATAGAGAGGTTGTTGCGAAGGCAGGGGGTATAGTTACCGAAGCGGGCGAAACAGGACGGGCATCGGAAGATGCAAGCGAAGAAAAAAAAGTAGAGGAAGTGGACGTCAGTACAGGAATCCTTGTGCTAGATCGTGTGCAAAGACGAGCTGGCAAAGCAGAAGTTTGAGTTGGAGCTGGATTGCACGTCGGAATCTGTTGCTGAGCCAGTGTTGAGGTTGAAGGCGGTGATGATGGTGCTGGTGGAGAAGGAGATAGGATAGATGCAGGTAGAGATGGTGGAAGTGGTGGGGGTGGCAAAGTTGAAGGAAAAAATGGCGGAAGAGTAATTGGAGTGACCACGGAAGGTCGAGGAGAAGAAGGAAGACGGGACCGGAAACAGTTCGCGGAAAAGAAATCAGATCCCGGAGTGTCAGGAGGGGTTGTCTTCGAATAAGCTGGCTTCAAGACGATTGATTACACGACTTCTGTGCTTGTAGGACGTTGTATAGCATAAAAAACTTCTCTTTCCTAAATACAACCGGAAACGGTCCCTCGTATTTAGGTTGGCGAGCGGTGCGGATAAGAGTCTTGTCTCACGAAAACATGAGTAATGTAGAAAGATCTGGATGAAGGAATGCAACCGTGGTTGGGCGTGTAGGAGTAGGCAGCCAACGCACACAGCGTCTTACGCGAGTGAGATGAAAGAGGATCCAAGTTGAGAAAGAAGATTGGGTAAGAACCACCAGGTATACGAAAGAAGGTGAAAGCCAGTAGACAGTTCCCGCAGCGGAACACTGAAAGGTCTTCTTGACGCAGTGCAGTATGCCAAGCATGAACCGATAAGGTAGAGCTCAGTCCACGCTGCAGGAAGAGGATGAGCGTTCTAGAGACGTCTTGAGTCTGGCAGGTGAAAATCTCTCACAGATGCCCAATTTGCCTGGGGATGAAGTAACAGGTGGCTACGATCTAATCCGCGACCAGGAAGACTCATGCGGAAGATCTCTCCAAAGAATGAACTGAGGATTGATCGGAGGTACGGTGAGTGGAACACCCGATACGTGAAACCCAATGAAGCCATGAAAGCCTTGGCTATGGATTCCGCTGTTCAACAGAAACGGAATGGCTTCGGTCCAACTGAGTAAAACACAATCAAAATACGTGTGAGAATTATCGTCAGAAAGAGGGAAGAGGTCCAACGATGTCGCCAATGTGAACCTTTTCAGGGGATGCTTCAATTTTTGGCTGGGGCTGAGTCCCATTTTCATCACCCCCTCTTAAAAATGGACATAAAAATCGGCATTTTCAGCCCGATTTCGATCCTATATCAGACATCACAACTGTAGCTTTGCCCTCTTAAAACGTGCTTTTCTGGTGTTTTTTCTGATGACTGTATCAT
The DNA here is from genome assembly GCA_015478945.1 of Trachelipus rathkii. Classification (NCBI taxonomy): domain Eukaryota; kingdom Metazoa; phylum Arthropoda; class Malacostraca; order Isopoda; family Trachelipodidae; genus Trachelipus; species Trachelipus rathkii. The sequence goes on from JABUQX010039247.1 coordinate 19,336, forward strand.
TTCGTAATTATTTTCAATTTTCGAAAACTCATGTTTTGGACAATTTTCCATTCAACTTTCAGATTTTTTTTCGAAATGACTTCTAACTTGAAATATGCATAGATGGGTCTATAACGCACAAAATGCACAGTTTTTCGATTTTTTCAGTTTTGTGCTCAGCGTTGCCAATTTCCAAACCCATTTTTTTTTTATTTGAAATGTGAAAAATTATATATTTTTTATCTACTCATTCCGATCAAAATGAAATTTTCAGGTATATGTAGTCGGAAGAGATACCATCTTTTTTACGTAGATAATTTTTTTGTATATGCAATAGGTTTGGATTTGTTCTTGAACAAATTCTCACCAAAAAAAAAAAAAAATTTAAGTTTTTTTAAAACATTCTTTGATGAAAAACATAAGTACATTTTTATTATGCATCTTGCGCGGTTGTACGACCCTGAAGATTGATGTTGATCGGATGAGTATCAAAAAATATATCAATTTTCAACTTTTCAAATTAAAAAAAAAATGGTTTTGGAAATTGGACAACGCTGAGCACAAAACTCAAAAAATCTAAAATTCCTCCCTGCATATTGTAGGTAATGGACTCCATCTATGCATATTTCAAGTTTGAGTCATTTCGAAAAAAATTCTGAAAGTTGATATAAAAATATTGTCAAAAACATGGATTTGAACAAAGTTGAAAATTCGAAAGAATGTACTACAGTCAATGAGAAAATACCAGAAAACATCACGTTTTAGAGGGCAAAAAAAGCTACAGTTGGGTTTATAAGAGTCCATAAATTGGGCTAAAATTCGATGTTTGCCATCTGAGGGAGGAAGAGGTTCAATGATGCCAATGTGAACTTTTTCTAAACGTTCACCAGGTGGCTAGAAGGTGCCTAGAGCAGCCTTGGAGTGCCTCTGAACCTTTGAACATTGACAGAAAATATATTGACGAGTCCACTTTGTCACGTCGCATTTACGTCGGGCCAAACAAAACGAGCTGTAACCGGCTTGCGTGAAGCCTCAATGCTGGATGAGAAAGTTGAATGTGAGTTGAGAAAGATGTCCTTTCTAAAAGAAGGAGGAACGATGGGCGTGGATTCTTGTTGACCAATGTCACACAGGAGAGTTCTTATATATGCCGGGAAGGGTGATCCACTGCAGCTGTAAAGAAGAACCCAGTGGAATAGCAGTGTCTTCTGACGCCTGGCACGTTGCCATGTCCCTCGTAGTTGATGTCAGGAAGTGGATGAAGAGGAGTTGGCACAGATGCGTGAGAGAGCATCTGCTGTGAAGTTATCAACTCCCAGAGATGTGTCTGATGTCGGTGGTGAACTGCGAACACATACTCCAACATGTCGAGTCTCTCTAGGTCTAGTGTCGTTCCTTTCGAAGACATGCCCATCCGCCAAAGGGTGATCAGGTGTTGTGGTCGTGAGAATGTGGAAAGGCGCGGCCTTCCAGAAGTAGCGGAAGGTGACCGTACATGGCGAGATATCTGCGCGAGATATATGGCAAGCAGTTCCCTACCGAAAGCGCTATAGCGAGTTTCTGCAGGTTGGAGCTTGCGAGAGAAGAAAGCAAAAGGTGCCCACACTCCTTTCAAGTGTTGTTGCAAGACCCCTCCGACCGCAAAATCGGAAGCATCCACCTGAATTCTGGTAGGAGCTGAGTCCTAAGGATGGACAAGGAGTGTGGCATTTGAAAGAGCTTCATTAGTGGCAGCAAAAGCAGCCCGGCCTTCGTCAGTCTAATCGACTTTGGTGGAGGATCATCTCTTCTTCGGACGGAGCAGAGAGGTGAGAGGTTGGAGAAGTGCAGCTGCATTTGGAAGGAAGCGATGGTAAAAATTAACCATCCCTAACCACTGCCGAAGCTGCTTCTGAGTTCAGGAAGAGGAAAGGTGCGTATGGCAGTGACACGATCTTCCAAAGGACGTACACCCTCTGCAGAGACTGTGTGGCCGAGAAAACTCGGAGAAGAAACGCCGAGTGCGCACTTCGCAGGATTGACGGGAATATCATTTTCGCTCAACCTTGCGAAAACGGCGCGCAAGTGCTCTTGGTGTTCTTCAGGAGACTTGCTAGCAATTAGAAGATCGTTAACATAGGTCCAAACAAAAGGAAGTCCACGAAGAATAGAGTCTATGAATCTCTGGAAAGACTAGGCAGAGTTCCTCAAACTAAAAGGCATCCTGGTGAACTCGAAGAGACCAAAGGGGTTGATTACCGCCGTCTTTGGTATATCGTCAGGAGCGACAGGAATCTGGTGGTACGCCCGAACCAGATCTATCTTCGAGAAGATAGTTGCTCCATCAAGATGGAAAGTGAAGGATTGGATATGAGGAACGGGATAGCGATCAGGAGTCGAAACAGCATTCAAAGCACGAAAGTCTCCACATGGCCTCCAATCGCCAGCAGTGGCTTTGGGGACCATATGAAGAGGACTGGACTAGTTACTCTTGGAAGTACGCACTATCCCTAGCTCCATCATATGCTCGAATTCAGTCTTAGCTGCTTTGAGTTTTTCATGAGGGAGACGTCGAGCACGGGCAAAGGTTGGAGGACCTGTCGTCTTAATATGATGGAGAACAGAATGCAGTGGAGAAGTGGAAGAACAGGGATGAAGGTGAGACGGAAATTCCTTCTGCAGGAGAGCGAATAGAGCAGGTGAAGAAGAGGTTGGAGGAGAAACCATGGAAATGTTTCCAAGATCAGAAGGAGTTATAGAGAACCAGGAGAGGTGAGAGAGGTAGACCCGTCTACTAAATGCTTGTTACTGAGGTCAACAAGCAGTTGGAAGTGTGAAAGAAAGTCAGCTCCGATGATCGGCTGTGTGACATCGGCAATGATAAACACCCATCGGAACTCTCCCCTAAGGGAGAGGTCTAAACAGAATAATCGCTCGCCGTAGATGGCTATGGGAGAGCCATTAGCCGCTTGAAGCTTGCAGTTTGGTAGAGGTGTGGCAGGATCAACCAAAGGGTCTCTAGGTAGGAAGGAGACGGTCGCACTAGTGTCGATCAGATACGAGTGCTTGGTAGACTGATCATACACCTTGCTTGAGAAGCGAAGGAAGTTGTGTGGTAGATGATCAGCCAGTGTCCTCAGTCGCTCCCACTAAGGACTGGCCGGCGTGTTTTCCTGGAAAGTACAGGGAGTAGCACACTTCTTGGTTTGTGCACCAAAAGTGTGGTGATAAAAACAGTATCCATTTGGAAAGCTGTTTCTACTAGAGGAGGGGGATCTCCAGCGGGAGCCCTTCCTGTAGGAGGAAAAACGAGCACGGGAAGTACTGGCTCTTACAGTAGCGGTCAGTTGCCTGACCTCCACCGTAATATCAGCAAGGCCCTTTTCGAGGGCGAAAACACGTGCCTCCACCAAGGAGTGGAAAAATTCGCGGTGGAGGAGGGGGTTGGGGAATAGGGAGTCGCAGCAAGCGTGGGAAGTGTGGCAGGAGAATATGTGTGTGCGTGCGCGTCAACAGCAGAGACCTGATGTGCATGGTGTCTCAGCATTTTGTTGGCCTTTACGGCTACAACTTAGAGACTGAGAGCTGGGTCAAGAGACACCAGCACATCTTGAGCGTAAAGAGGCAGCTTCCTCAAGAAGAGGTGCCGAAGAATGGCTTCTTCCCGAGGAGTCGGAGTGCCTCCCAGAAGGGACAGCATCTCCACAAGCATTTCTGAAGGAGTACGGTCTCCAAGGGTTGTGTTTTTCAGGAGCTTTTCAAAGTTGGCCTCCTGAGAGGGAGCCATGCAAGCTATGATAAGCTCTTTAAGGACAGTGTAATGTGTGGGAGAGGAAGTGAGGGTGGCGAATGAATCTCTGATTTTAAGCAAATATGGATGAGGAAGAGTAGCCATAACCCGAGCATGCTTGTTGAGCTCGGTTTCAGCTCGGCCGAAAATGGCCTCCTTCTGTTGAAACCAGACGTGAGAGTCCTGTGGATAGAACTGGGGAACGGGCGTGGTATGGGAGGCGCCATGGTTCGATTCCGTCTCGCCCAACCTGGGAGCAGGGTTCGATTTGTCATCTCCAGGCATTGCGGTAAGGCGAGGGGCAGCCGAGCAGGGAGACAAGAATTAGAGAGAAAAGAAAAGATTTGGAAGAATGTTGCAATGTAAAAATATATAAAAAAAATATTATGAATGCGAAAGTAAATTATTTATTTAAAAAAATAATAATTATATCGAAAATATTGAAATATTAAAATAAATAATTAATAATAAGAAAATAATTAAAAGTAAATAAATATTAACAAAAGAAAAATGAGCTATAATAATAATAATAATAATAATAATAATAATAATTAATAATAATAATAATAATAATAATAATAATAACTTAATAATAAGAATATAATAATAAATAATGAAAAAAAAGAAAAAAAATAATATAATAATAATAATAATAATAAATATTATGACTAGTGGCGTAACAAGACGACGCTCGTGTTAGATATGTCCTTGTTGCTTGCAGACAATGAGGTTCCAGTAGGTCTGTAGTTGTCGGAGAGGTTGATGTTTGTGAGCCTACTTTTTCCGGTAGGCTTTGTCGCTGCAGGATCACCAAATGACGTGTTTGAGAGGAGAGGATGATGATGATGTTGTTGAAACGTGAAGGATGATAAAAAATAAACACTCCTCATACAAACGACCATATATTTTCTCCAACAGTTGAACAAGATGAGAGAGAACTAGAAATAGAACTAGAATCCCACAATCCACATATAAGCGCACGAATTGGCTTGAAACAATACGACGAACAGTCTTTAATAATCAGTAAAAATGAAGAAATCACAAGGACAAAAAGTCAAGAGCGTGCAAGAAAGTCTGTGTTCAGCGAATTGAAAATATACGGTAAACCATAACTAACGCCTGTTTGAAAAATACCATGCGCAGTATCGAAAAATAACAGACCGCATACGGTAACATAACCCCCTTTCAGAAGTGAGGCCGGGAAAGTGTTAATCCAAGTAACGCCTTGGCCAAGACATCTCCTCGATCTGCCTACAGCCCCCGAAGGAACTAGCACAGAATGGTAGAGGAAACGCAGACCTGTCTAACCAATTCCAAAGAAGGATATCTGATCTGAACTCTCTAACTATCACTCTATTGTATTCTACCAAAGATAATTGAAACCATTCTCAAATCTCATTTCTTGAATCATCTAGAATCACATTCCCCTTTTCCCGATCATTGGTTAGACCTTCGGCATTCGAGATCCACTGTTGATATATTCTCCTATCTCGCTGATTTAATGTTTTCTGTCCTTAGGAACGGTGTTTGACATATCCAAAGCTTTTGACCGCTCTCCAAGCTCCCCTTCTTTGGGTTTCTTTCTTTTCTTTCCTTACTCATGTTTAGTTTCCTTTCAAATTGCTCCACATAGGTCGTTGTCGATGTGTTGACTTCCTTTTCCATCTCTGCCAATAGTAATGCTCCTCACATGTTCTGTTTTATTTTCTGATTTTCCTTAACGATCTTCTTGGTTGCTCATATAACTCTTTTAGTTCATATACCGATGACTAGATGCTCAAATCTTCTTTTCAACTCATTTTAAATCTGCTCCCTCTTTTCCTTCTAGAGTTACCTCTCGTCTTAATATTTTCAATTCTATTCTCTCTGACCTGGATTGAATTTTTTAGTGGGGTCGTACCAACCTTGTGAAATTCAACTCTTTTAAAAACTCAACTTCTACAAATCTCCCTCTCTAATACACCTTCTAACTTTCCTGCCTCCTTTGATGGTTCTCCATTCTCTCCTGTCGAAACTATAAACATCCTTGGCCTTAAAATAAACAACAAAAAAAATGTCTTGGGAATCTCATACCACAATAGATTCTAGGGTCTCAAAAAAAGCTGGAAGCTCTGTTCAGATTGCGAGATTTTTTTCTCATCTCAGTTAGTTCAACTAGAAAAGGGTCTCATCCGTCCTTATATGGAGTATTGTTCTCATATCTGGGAGCTTCTCCCGTCTTTTAAATAGAGTCGAGGTCAAGGTCAAAAGACTTACAATCTGTTCTATACTTTCTAATTCACCTGACCCTTTATCATTGCTGCCCGACGTTGGAGCTTCTCTTTTCAATAGATACTTCAGTGGCTAGTGTTCAATGGAACCGACCAATCATATTCCACCCTCTTTAAGACTCCCTAGCTGCACAAGAGGTAAAGCATCTTTATATAAATTTTGTATAAACATTGTTCGCTATAGTGTACCTTTCCTTCCAGCAACCTATGTTATGCGCAATTATCTTCCATCGTGAAGATGGAAGATAATTCCGCATTAACTTCTGAATTTATTCTATCTCGCTTCAAGGCTTGCATCTGTACTCATCTACGGAATTCAAGTTAGGTGTGGACTGATAAACTTTTATAATTATTTTGCAACTTCATCATGGTATAGGGCTTTGCCATTAAGTCGCTGTGAAAACTCTTTTAAAAAAAAGGTGACATATAACTTTCAATTAAAAAATAATGCTTTGCCCACATATATGATACATATATAATATTAGGAAGAACGTATTTTCTAACGGTATCTATCTCATTATAATATCTATAACAACTTAAACTTAGGAAGTTTATTTTTTAAAAGACTAAATTTTACTTAATTTTTTATACCTCATTCATTCACGATTGATTGGTATTATACCGCCCCTAAAATCTCTGTTACTCAATCATCTGCCCAGTTCAATAAATACGGTCAATTATATATATATATATATATTATATATAATATATATATATATATATATATATATATATATCTATATAATATATCATATATATATATATATATTTATATATATATATACTATATATATATGGAATGAATCCTCTTTTGACTCCGAGAGCGCTTCGGTCACTGCTGAAAAGGTAGGGGCCGTGATCACCGATGGGTTGAGCAGGTTCATTCCATCTTCAACTAAATCTTTATCTCCCCAAAATCCATGGTTCAATGGAGTCTGTTCTCTTGTTATTCAGGAGAGAGACATTGCGCATCGGGCATGGAAAAACACTCGTTTTCCATCACTTTACTAATTTTCATCTGCTAGGGGGAAAAAATCCGTGTGGGCCAAAGGGGGGAATTTATTATTTGACAGCTAAGCGCACTTTACTAAAGAAAGTGTGCCAACCTCCTCGGCTCTTCCATTGATAAAAATTTCTGGCCTCTTGTCACAAGCATCTCTAACAACTTTTGTAAATCTGCCATTCCTCTTCTTATTCGCTCTGACGGATCTGTAGCTAACTCTCCTTCTGAAAAGGCCAATTTCTTCAGCGTCCTTTTACCATCTAATTCTACCCTGGACTATTTTAATATTCCTCCTCCTACCTCCTACTCCTCCTCTAGATTTCCATGTCTCTACCTGCAATTACACCTGATCAGGTATGATATTCTGAGATCTATGAACGTCAGGAAGGCTAGTGGTCCGGATGGCATTCCTCCCCGTTTTCTCAGGGAGTGTGCAGCTGAGTCGGCGCCTGTCCTTGTTCAACTCTACTCTCTATGCCTTAATGCTAATGCTTTTCACAATGTTTCTCAAATAAAATGCTGCTACTATAGCAGCTCTGCCTAACTCTGTCCTGGAGCAGTCGAAGGATGTTCTTCCGAATATATTGTCTTCTGAGAACCTGTTTCAGACTCTGGAAGAAATCAGGGACTCCTTTACGAATGTTATTTTTAAGGAGAGACGTCATCATAATTTTTTAATAATTATAAGTACAAGGTAAGTGAAGTACCATATCTGTTTGTGAGCAAATAAAGTATGTAGTGTTTTCTATAAACCCATAATAGAGTTTGTTCATTCTTTTTAGCTATAACTAAAGTGTTTGACAATGCCCTAAGGAGTTAAAGAAAGAAAAGGATAGTTTATACAATACATGGAAAAGAATATTTAAAAGAGACTCCTCAGAAAAAGCAATGCGGTATCGTTGAACGAAAATGTTATTATCATTATTATGATTTAAAATAGCTTGGAACTCATGGGCATTATTACCCCTGTTTAAGGAGGGAATCTCTCTAGAAAGATTCTTCCTAGGATCAGCTCGAGGAATCAGACCTTGGACTCCCACAATGAGAATCAATCGATCTATTGTTTGAGCCACGATAATGATTGCCGAAAGGTTGTTGTGAAAACATATACTGACTTTGCTCTGGACACATTGGTCCATCTCGA
>JABUQX010039247.1:30000-31308 GCA_015478945.1 Trachelipus rathkii
GGTCAAAGCAGGGGTCTGCAAACATTTTAGCCTAAGGACCACACTGACTTCTCCACTAAGTCTCAAGGGCCAAGACCTAGGTAGGTCATCATACCAAAGTTTGAATTCTGAACGACCAGTTCAATCTGAAAAGTGAAATATAGTGCGACTAGTATGTTTTGTGGCTATAGTTTCTTACAGTGTGTTTAATTGTGAGAGTTTAATTTAATTAAAAGTGTCTTAAAGATAAAACCAGTGAATTCTATGCTGAGGGCCAGATTTGTGACGCTAGTGGGCCGGTCTTGGCCAGCGGTCCGTAGTTTGAAGATCCCTGGTCAAAAGAATGAATTTCTTTTGCTGCTGTCGTTTTTTTATATATATTACGAGTGTTGTAATCCACATCAGGAACATGCAGAAATGAGCCTATTTCATAAACTATATAAGACACAAATTTGAATATTTCTGCTGTTTTGGTTATATGACTTATCTATTACGGTGTCCAATTAATTTTTAGGTCTAAAATATATGCATAATATTTATAAATTTTAGTATCCGCATTAGCGATATTGCTTATTTCTACATCCGCACATGTGAAATATTCACAGTTTTAAAGATTAGCATCAAAAGCAGAACCTGCGTGGATGTATATAAATAAAAAAATAATTATATGCATCCATGGATGTCCCTATTATGGCACAAACATTAGTAAATATTAAAAAAATATCTATATCACATCGAAAATGTACAAAATACCCCCCCAAAAAAATAAATACGTATTCAAGATGTGAGTTTGAATTTTGTTATTAATCCATTTGGTCCGGCGACAAATATGTTATCTTCGTCCCGTGCTACAATGTAAACGGGGCAACCCTCCAAGGCTTCCGCTACACAGAAGACTTCCGGTCTTTAGATCCCATAGGAAGAGTTTTTCATCGTAACCGGAAGAAAGTAAGTAGTCTTTGAAACCTGTCATGGCTGTAACTATTCTTTCATGGCCCTATATATATATATATATATATATTAATATATATATATATAACTATAATATATATATATATATAATCATTATATATATATATATATATATATATATAATATATATATATATTATATATGTATATATATAGTATTATATATAGAGAGAGAGAGACAAATTTAATTCCACGAGCTTCGTTCGGTTATGTAGGATATACCTGAAAGCGCGTGACGTAATAGTCTAGTCCAACTCAGCTCTTCATGGGCACGTTTTTGACTGTGACGTCAGGAAGTTGCGTACTTTACGCTTGTTCAGGCAACTATATATATATATATATATATTTACTATATATA
>JABUQX010039248.1:0-30085 GCA_015478945.1 Trachelipus rathkii
AAGAGAATTTCACTATATCACTTTGTAAAACTATACTATCACCTAGATGTCGGATATTGGTGCCGAGATTAAAAACTTCCACGAGTAGTCAAACGGATCATATCCTTTTCTATAACAGTCCTTTCTTCTGTTCGGACTCTCTATTCATCTCTATAATATCGTTTACACTATATTATCAGTTCCTGGAATTATCCGTTTTATTTGTCTGTTGTATCTTTGAACACATGGTGCCAAATGACCCACCACTACGTGCGCCATACGTGAGGATTGAGGCGGGTTTTCTGTGTGAGCACAATTCTTTTTGAGAGATCATCTCTAAAAGGAGTTGACTTTATAGTTCTATGGTAAGACCTGTTATAAGATTAAGCCAGTAATCTCAGTATTATCAATATATTTAAAAAGTATTACATGTTTAGTATGGAGGAATACCTATGCAGCGTTTCTTTAATAGTACGCTGGATCTCTCATGCACTAAAGGCCGTTAACTCCCCTTTTTGCTCAGGCTACTTTGTAGTTCGGATTCACGTGATACACGATTGTATTGTTTACGGATTCGTATGGCGCGTATACCAGCTCACCAGAGCCATCTCCCTGTACAAACCTGCGCGGCGGACCACTCGTGTAATTTTCCAGTCATCCGTCGATGAATGCATGGTCCAAAATCGATTTAGGTGTTCTCCGGCGGCTCCGGTTGCTCGCATAATGAATGGCACAAGTACAGCTTTCGGCAACAGTATTCTGTAGTATCTTTTAATGATATACGTTGTGATCTTTTATTGGCATCAACCACAAGTATCTAGAGTTACGTCAATTGTAAAAAGTATATATTGAAAACCTTCATTATAAGAGCTGTATTTAATCATTTCCGATAAATCTAACTGCATATGCTATCGAGCTGCGGAGATATGGTTTTCCGTGTAGGATTTTTTTCTTACAGGTTTATGTAGAGTAAATGCCCTCTTCAACCTCGCAAAATATGCTTTTACCTCTTTTTTCTCAATATTAGGATTCCTTAAAGCAAACCTAGTGAATCCCCAAAAACTATTTGGGCTTGCCCTCAGATTGAAGTAATACTTATCAACTACCTCTTTCGCCTCCATGTTGTCTACTGCACAACACGTGTAAGCGGTCTTATATATATATAAATAATAAAAATGGTGATATTAGGTTACAAGGGAAAAAGAAAGCGAAATAAGATTTAAAATAACATTTAATTTATACACAAACATTACAACTAAAATAAATATGTGATAATACATAATTACGATTTTAATCCAACTATGTCTATTATAAGGTGTTTTTCTTGTTCCGTCTCTGGTAAACAAAGTTTAACATTTATCTGCATGCCGTAAGAAGTGCCTGGATGGACTTGAAATCAGGTCTTGGCGTAACGGGGATATTATCTAAGTCTGCTAAGCGCGTTTGTATTTAAGATTAAACTTCTGGGAAAATTAATAGTCTGAAGTTCTTGTTTTGATATCATTCCAACCTTTTACAGGGCCTTTCTTCCAGTCACGTGAGAGATCGCTATCAAATCTACAGTATTTGATCCTTTACTATTTCATCATCAATTTAGCGAATTGTCCTGCTTCATTCAAAGTTAATTGTCTTTTAAAATATTATATAAAGCTATTCCCTGATTTACGCACTCTAATAGGTAAGCTGTCTCCTCTAGGTATTTTTTAAAATTTATCTTGCATTTTTCACTTCAAGTTTTACTTCATTTGGAATATTACATTATCGGCTAGCGGCATACGTAGGGATGGATGTAGGTGCAAGTCTTTAAGATCTATCATTTTTTGTATGGCATCTTGGTATAAGAGGAGTTCTCATTGATGTTAATGTCTGAATTTAATATCTGTACACTTCTTTTCTCATATTTGGTTATCTGTTCAACTTTAGGATCAATATAAGCTATGCGGTAGAGGCTGCTTGAAAAGCTAATGAATCGTTCGCAATATAAGGATTCTGTTTGGTGCACGCTGTTTGTTGCTGACTGTGAAAGAGGTTGGTAATGTCAATGCATTGGGTTGTAATATCTGCGTATATGTGGGTAGTGAATGATGAAACTGTGATTGTGGTTTTGCGCAGGGTGAGGCAATAACTGGCCATATTGGGGTTGTGAATGATGAATCTGAGAAACTGAATTCTGTACAGATGCTGTATTATACTTCTTCATTTGCTCATACTCATTATATGGAAGTACAGCAACTTCTTCATTATGGGGACAACCAATTAGTTATCAGTGGAGCAATAACGGAGAAGAGTAATGGTAGGAATCACCCCTCCTCCTCTCTGTAGTAACTTCTTTTTTATTTTCAGATTTTTATGGTTGAGGGAGAGTTTTTTAATGAAGTTTCTATGACGGCGTAGCCCTTTACCTTCTGAGGTTTGGTTTAAAGGAACATTTCCGTTTATAAGTTTTAAACAGACTTCACATACACACGGATGAATTTCTCATCCTCATCACAGATCAGTTTCCGTTTTTCAGAAGGTTTCAGCTTTTTAAATTTTTTTATAAGAGGTAAATACTTTGCAACTAGAGCACTCATTATTCACGTATGTATACATTTTCTATCTCATAGGGAAGAATGTTGGTCAAATAAGCTTCAATGGAGCGAGGAGTGGCACACTTACATTGCTGCGCCAGTTTCTAGGGCGTGAAATTCCACACATCAACGAGTGAGAGCGCGACGGAGTCGATAGTGCCTAACCCACCTTTCCATATTACTTTTAAGAACTCTGTTCGCGTGTGACAGGGAGAACACGATTTTGTGAGGTGTGGCAACTTTGAGCGTACTCATATCATATTTGACTCAATGTCTCTTGCGGTGGGCCACCAACAACAGCAAATGAGGGCTTTGTCTCTCTCTTTTAAAAGAAACGAGCAGTCTGGCATCATTCTTGCAGTTGTATGGAAACAATATTCTGCGTTTGATGAACCCACAACACAGATATATATCGTGAATTGATGGTCGAGACACACCATATTATGACTGTTGAAACAGATTATGCCTCGATATTTGGTTCTCATAATTATTTCAACTTTATGCCATCTAAATTCATACATAAATAAATAAAACTCTTGTACTCAACGTTTAGAAAACGGATACATTATCCAACGTTCTAATAGCGTATATGCCTTCATGAAATTGAATCACATCTTTATATTCTTATAAAAAATACATCATATACACACCCCTGATAAATATATAACACCCGGATACGAGGTGGTTCGTGATTATCTGTTACTGCGTTGGCTTCTTGTCTTCTAATACAAATCTCTACATTGGATTTCTTCTAAAATAATTCCTAATACTTGATATTAGGAGTAGGATTTTCACCGGCAGAGATTAACCATGCGCGTGTTGATGGCTTCCAGCTACAAGACCATGGTAAGCCTCGACTGCTCGCGTGTAACAGTAGATATCTCTCTCTCTCACTATCCTACCACATATCTCACACGTCATTATAGCTGAATATAACGATAACTCTAGAGCTTATGTCCGTCCAGTTTTATAGCACGCATGTAAAGCTCACGTTTAAACGCTATCACATCATCTCTAGTAGTACTTTAAGGAAGTAGACAAGTGATCGCGATAACAGACCTTTGCTCTTATTAAAATTCATTTACCAAATACTTGTCTGTTGTACTCGAGAGGCCGCACTACGACTAAAGTAGAAGTCTTCGTGTGTGTTCCTATTACAATTCGGGTTACAAGTAAAAAATCACCTAATAAAAGTATTACACATACAAACACAGTGAGTAATACTACGAACACAAAATCTCAAATAAGACAACTATTAAAACAAGAAATGAGAGACACAAGTATGAATAAGAACAGTAAAAGACACGATAATTGTTTCACAGAAATATCTTTACTCTAGAGTAAAGACAGGTAGAGAGACGAGCATAGGAGGATTAGGAATGAGGCGGAGTGAGAGTGAGACACGACCTATAGAGTATACACGTGGCAGAACAGGTGAGATATGACTCATGTTATACGCAGCTATAGATTACCAGATGAGTTAGATATTACGAGCAGTAAAGGCGAGTTCCAATAGCAAATCAAGCGCATACTAATCCTCCTAGGTGTTAGGTAACACCTCTCTTATAATAGAGTATTGAATTCTGATATTACGAGCTTTAGAGGTAATGTCACACTCGTCCCTAATAGAATCTCTATATCTATGCAGTACAAGCGAGAGAAGTACAGCTCAAGTTGAGCACGCAGTGAGAGAACAAAGATGCAATAATCCATACTTACATGTCTCCCCTTACGGTAGTTACGGTAATAACACATCCTCATTGATTTACTGTCAAATCTAGCGTCGCTGCGTATCACACAGAGCATTATTCAGGTAAAGTATATTTTTGTCTCCATTTTAGACATAACACAAATTGTCGGAGAGTTACACAATCTCGTCAGTAAACCGTGTGTCTGACAATGCGTGGATGACTACTAGTACTATATACCTTGAAAGAAATTCACACTATTGAAGAGCGCTTGACTGAGTCTCAGAGTATCAGTCAAGTACGATCGTTTTAATGCGTTGCGATTCTTTTCTGCTCGCAAGTTATGATGAAGCATCTTGCCGATTCTGCGGACGCCAGGCAGCCTCGAGCGGCGGTACGCGGGATAGGGAGCTGCCTGCAGGCGCGCACTCTGCGGGGCGGGAACAATATCTATGACGCGCCTGCGGAGCAAGCACAATGGAGGTGGGAGTGCTTGCGGGGCCGGTGTTCTGCGATCGTCCAAGACTGTGATTCCACAACCGTATCTGACGCGGACTCGTGAACACTCTCGCGACGCAAACCGTTTTGTCTGGCGAGTCATCTTAGGATTTCTCAACTGTGTAACTCTTTAGATATCATCTGTATTCGAATTCATTGTCGATAGCCGTGGCTCTTAGAGTCACAGGATATGTCGTATACAAATAGCTCAACTATATACCTCGTAGTTGGGGAGGTAATTCTAAGCATTTCTAACAGCACATAATATGTTCAATCAGGACATATCCCATAGCGCACCTATCTCCTTCATCAGACCGCGTTATTGCTTAACACCGACTCTTGAGAATAAGCGGTAGACCTCTCTATCGGCTCATTTTACCAATAAACGCAGAGATATTTCCTCTTTGATCGTGGCAAGGTGTAAGGCCAGAAAGAGGACCTGAAACAAAAAGATGAGCACTCCACAGTTAGGACACTATTGTGTGCATTTACATCACACCTATGGATCCACTCTGGCAGTGTGGTCACTCACTGATCGTGTTCACGCATTCCTTCGCACTCATATGGCAAGCTTGGCACGTGTTCTGGCCACGGAAACATCGAAACGAGCCCGGCACATTGAAGCTACCGTCTGACAATCACACTCAACCTGGCACTCGAGCCACTGGCACGACCCATAAAGTATCATACTCACTCATAACGACACACTAATAGAACATCACTAGATACTCCTTAAGGTGATTGAACAACAATGACAAACGGATGCTCTCGTACCTCCATCGACTATAATCACAACGTGGCACCGTGAATTTCATGCACGTTACGGAGCACTGCTTAGAATATGAGTAATCAATTTCACATGATGAGTTCACTCGCGGCAATATATTTCTTTCTCTGCTGGCAGAGAGAGTGAAGTGCGAGATATGACAATGTGTGCACGCCATCAAAGATTGTAGGGACTACGTGTAAGCCGTTCAAGCCCCTCCATAGGTATATTGGCCGCTGGTGGTTCATCGCTAGGCTTTACAGGCTACGAAGTTAGGAGTATACTACAAGGTGTTAGGATGTACGCGTTCATGTAGACTAGTGAGAGTCCTGGGTGGAGTGCTTAAGAAGTAGATGTAGGGAGCTCATAGGACAGGCTATGCCTAAGATAGTGCTGCAGCTCGCATAGCTTTTACGTCTCATCTGAGTCGGCTGTAGGCAGAAAGTGGTGTGAAGGCTTGAGTGAATCCTTACACGGCTGTAAGCCTTGCGTGTAGACTAGGTGAGATTTGTGACTGGAGACAAGGGCTATGCTCGCGGGTGTAGGATACGGTTGAGAGGGCGCTTATGTTCGAGTAAGCCTTGGTCAGATATGGAGTTCTCTAGTTGAGGGTTGCGATGATTCGAGGCTCCGGTATGTAGGCAAGGCTGGGGGCAAACAAATTAACCTGTGGGCAAAAATGACTCATGTAATCCAAGGTCAAGGCCCGGAAATCTATCAGAATTGGGCTCACAACAGTCACACTGTGTAACACACGCATCGAGGTCTAATAAAATGACGTGCTCTCACTGAGCCTGCCCTAAATCGAGAGTAACTAAAGTGCATTACCAGAGATTGCCTCGTCAATAGAATAATCGCCACCTCCTCGGGAGATTAATCAACTTATAGAGCGAGCAAGTGCGTTAGAACCACTCACGTGGGGAGAACCTTATACATCACAATCCACTCGGTATAGACGTGAGTTCTAAGCCACATCGTTTGGCAGCGACATTCCTCTTTACTCTGAGAGGTGCTGTTGCTCTCTAAACTAGGAAGTAACAGCTGCCGTCTGGCCGATATATATATTAGTTTGTGAGTTAGGTGGGAAAAATTAGGGATGCCCAAAAATTAGGGCTGCCAAAAAATTAGGGGCCGTCATGTCTCCTGTGTGCTGTGGTAAAGTCATTCTGGATACAGTAAGAATACAAAGGGTTCTGCACACACAGAACAAAAATAAGGTTTAATATAAAGGTATACAAGTGCCAAACGAGGAGCACACCGTGATCAAGGCGAGTTCAGGGTAAAAAATTTGGGCATAAACAATATATAAGGTTAAGCGTCAAAAAGAGAGGAGTTGCATACGATCAGGTCAAGGAGATTTGTGAGGTGTAAATAATTTTTATTTTATTCAGCGCAACAAGGGGACGGTCACTCCAGAGTATTGGAGTAAATGAAATGTGGAGTATCATTTATTTGTTCTCCTCTCATAACCATTAGAGTTCTCGGTGCCGTATGTCACGTTTATTTTAATACTATAAGTCCCTTTCTCTTTTAAAATTTATTTTATACTTATCTGGTTTATTTTTATTATCACACGCCCGAAACTTCCTCATATGCGTCGAATCTCTTTTAGAACTAGACATAGTTATAGTTAGTAAGTATATTATCGTGGCTGCTCAACGATGCTTTTATTCTGAGTGCGCGGTACACGGAAGTTCCAAACATACTCTGATTTCTGATTTGAGTTTTTACACCGTTAATAACATATCGCTATCTAAAGATGACAAAGCATATATGTGGTATAGTAATTGTTGGAAGCATCTTATACGTTGCTAATCGGAGTAAAAGTGCACCAGGAAGTAAGGGAATATTACTATCCTTCTAGCTCTCTATATATTGAAATTTCTCACTACTATCGTGTAAATATCCTCGTGACATAAAAAGCTGATGAGGTACTAAAGAATACATTTGTAGAAGTAAATCATAATTATACTTGTGATTTAATGATTTTGGAAGTTCATATTAGAAAAGAGATGGACTCAATATTACTCTAGATAGTGTTAACTCTTCTTATATCAAAGTAAGAGTTGGTCGATATACTGTCTCTCACCTGTAAAGCTTCCACACTATCAGCCTCTCTATGCAAGTACTATTCTTTGGTATAGGAGTTAGAATTAATTTGTGACTTCAGTGTTCGTATGAATCACTGCAAACTATTCGTATACAAAAACGTATACAGTGCATGCTCAATTCTCAAAACAGTAAGTAAAATGAAGTTAGTAGCACGAAGATAATGGTAGCAGCCTGACTCTTTGGAGAACGATTCGATACATAATTAATGGAGGCATTATTCTGCTACATAATGCACTATACTCTCTGTCCAACAATGTTTAATTTCCAAACAAGAAAGATTTAAGAAATGTTCTCACACGTTTACGTTCCGTGTTTTCCAAGAGTATTTTGACTAAGATGCCAGAGATTTATATCTCTTACACCGATTTTGGTTCATGAATCTCTTTAAATTAAACTGCACAATAAGAGAGAAAAAGGGACAGAAATCTCGAAGTCACAAAGAGTAAGTGATATTCCTATCCATATTAAACCAACCAGAGCTAAAGTTCACACTTCTCACATTGTATGTAAAAACGAATGATGTAAAAGAATAAGACTCACACACATGTACTAGGAGGAGAAATATAAATCTTTTGAATTGTCCTGCTCTATATAGACTAACTGGTTATAGAATATATATTGTGCACTTTTGACTATGTTCAAACAATGGTATGGGAAGAGTATAATGAGAAACAGTGAGAGATCTAAATGTATGATATATTGAGTGTGCCAATCTTCTCTCTGCACGGATCGAAATAATCACAAAGAGAAGTAAAGATGGTGGATAGACATAAAGAGATTTTGTAGGCTTCACTGACCCATCATTCTCTATATTATAGTGAGTTGAAGTAATAAATTTATCATATTTGACATAAAGAAGCAGGAATGAGAAGATATGCGACACTCAGTATGAATAGGTTGTATAAGAAATGTATAATATAAAGAATATAGCCATAGAACAGTATTGGAGTGAGAGAGGATCTAGAGTTAACACTCACGATATGAGATGGAATTATCCATTTTACTAGAGGAACAGGGCATAAATGATAGAAATAGAAATAATTGTGATTATTTAGTCACAGTTTTGGAAAAGAGGTAATTATCGCTATGGTGAACCTCAACTGATGACAAAAACGATGCTGATATGAGCAATGAATGACTGGTGAATCAACCAGTTCCAAGAAAGTAAAGAAACAGAGAGCAGGATAAGGCGTCGGCAACAACATTATCCGAGTCCTTGACATATGCCATATAAAAAATATATTCAATGAGAAAAGAGAGATGAAGATGTTGACTATCCGACTTTTAGCATGGATTCATGCTACAAGTATATTCACCTAAAGACGATGGAACTAATAAATATACGGGATAAAATCACTTTGAAGTATTTAGAGAAGGTATAATAATAAAAAAATATAAAGTAGCTACACGTTTTAAAGTGTACGATAACTTTACGAAGTATTTAAAACGTGTAAACATAGCTAAAATGAGAAAAGTAATATATACTATGATATATATATATATATAAGACTTAGAAGGAATTCTAGACACAGTAGCTTATACGAAAGAATTTATATGTGAAAAAGAAGGGTCACATCAGGGTGAGCAAACGGAAGAGTAATAACAGTGGAGGAAATAGCAGATAATGAGTAGTATGAATAATAACAGTCAATATGAGGAATAAGGAAGATTTAAAAGTAACCATAGCTAAAATTTCAAGATCAAATAGAAACTAATTATAATAAAGAGTTATAGAGATATATATATACCATGCAAATTTAGGAAATATAAATTTTATAATTAATACTAGAGATCTAACTTAGTAGGAGATATATACCTAATTAGTTATGAATATGGTTAGTAAGATAATATACCATATGGAATATGGAATGAAGAATAAGTGTTGTATGGGAAATATAATAAGTTATTTTTGGAGTGGTTCAAGACTTAGAAATAAAATATAGACAAGGCGAAATACAAACAAAATACACATATTAGATTAAAGCTCATAAAAGAAATCAAAAAAGAAAAATGTTTGGTTATTCGAAATATATGTCTAGACTAGAGAAAGTGTGGTTCCAGAGGGATATGGAAAAATCATTATTATGATTTCTCAAGAAAAATATTAACTATTTCAATTTTGGTATATATATATATTTAGAGAGTTATAAGAGTTGGCCCACTTGGAATTTTTGCAAAGTAAACTAAACTTGAACACACGATATCTAAAATATATATCTAACTAATTGATAATTTAAGTGACTGAGTGAGAGGGATGCAAGAATGAATAACAAGAGCACTGAAATAAGAGATGATTATTGTGCAAAATGTCTCTTGTGTTAACAAGTGATTCTAGTATTAGGTACCACCACTCACGGGCAAATATGCAAAAATTCCATTCACAAGGCAAGAGACGCGCCAGATAAGTATGGAAGAGTTAAATAAATATAGAACAAAATCTATACACATACACATATAAAGAAAAATAAATGAATAATTATAAAATAAATTTTGAGGAAGTAAGAACCTAGGCGTGACACCTTAGGACGATAAAAACTTTGCTCAATGGGCGCGCGAGATGTAGAGTAGTCGTCTAGGAAAGAGGAGAGGATCTCGTGAAAAAGAAGTTTTAGTTGTATGGCAGTTGACAGCGAGTGTAATTATTGGCAAGGCGAAACACTCACGTAAAGCACGGCAAGAAATAAAGAGAGCTCTCGACAGACTCGCGAGTCCTCCTCCACTAATATCTAGAGTGGTTTCCACCTGTGCGCACTAAGTATAGCTTATGAGCGATACTCGTCTAGCTTCCTTTCAAGTTCGCTCAATACTAGGCTTGTGGTTGATGGACGACTTCTTCTTCTACAACGTATGCTCTGAGTAACTAAGAGAGGGTTCGTTTCCGCTTTTAAGCTTCTTTTCGCAGAATCAATAAATAGACTTCATTGAGATGAATCATATTGATTTCATCACTCTAATGATCTCTTGTTAGCTTAGCACATCATAGGACGCTACTGATCTACTGTAGTGCTTGCTGAATGGAATGCGAGAGGGACTCAAGTTCTCCGCAGAGCCACCTCTGCCGAGTTCTCGTAATACCACAATACTTCATTGTCACAAAGAGCTACTGAGCTCCTCTTTTACTCACTATTCTAGATTTGCATTACTACTGATTCATTAATCTTTCCTGATTATCTATCCTCTAGCTGTATTCTGGATATCGATTTTTACGATGATGGGTAGTTATCTGTACTCAATACCTTGTGATAATTCTAATGTTACTTATTTAAAAACCATCAAACTTCTACAAATCTCTACTCTTCCTAAAACACCTATTCTTATTACTTTCCTATCTATATCTTTCGACTCGAGTCTCTCGTTCTCTTACCTTGTATCTGACTAATAATAATAAACATCCTTATGCTATTAACAATTAAACAACAACTTAGAAAATCCCTCATTAATCTACTAATCTAACATTACACTAATATACTATATATATTATAATCGAGGTTCTTATAAGTACTAATATAGCGGTTTACACTTACTAAAGTAGAAAAAACACTGGGAGTTCTGGTATTTATTAAGATCTAATAGCGCTATATAATACTTTATTAATTATTTTCTACTTAATTTATTCACATATGATTATTTATTAATAATCTATATATAATATCCAGAAGCTTAATCACAAGGGGTCTTCAATACCTCAGCCTACTTATGTATAGTAGATAGTAACTGAGTTTCATCTAAATTACTGGGGTGAGGTAGATACGAACCTCTGTATCTATAACTATCACTCACGGTCATTATTTTTGATACATAGTATATCGAAGTCCAAAAATAGGTACAAAAAGTGCTTATAAACTGTCCTTACTTTATTCCAGTTTACACTTACCCTCTACTATCGATGTTGGTCCGCTTTTTCTCTTTGTGCTATATATGATGTAAACCTATATATATTATATAAATACTATATATATATATAGCATAGAGCAGGTGTTCGTAACGAGTAGATAACTTACCATCATTCACGCTATCTATGAGTAGCCACCCACCTTTACGACGCACTATATCGTTAAGTACAATATGGAGTGCTCTAGTCTAGCGCACGAGTTTTGTGGTGGATATTAGGTTAACTATATATATATCCAGAGCTAAGTTCATGCACTGCGGTGCTTTCACTTATCAATTTCCCTGCATATTATATATTACTTTCTTATGGACTTACTTCATTCCTATACTTCTGTGTATTCACTGCTGAATATATATATATATCTCCCTTCACTTTAAATATGAGCATAGCGTTATGTGCTATTATTATACGTGTTTTATGTTTGGGGTCTAAAGAATAATCTTTAGCAGGTGCAATTACAATATAATACATATATATAACCCCCTCCCTGAATAGGGCTCTGCCACGTGATATATAGTGGTTATAGGGTATATATACTAAAAAAAAAAAAAAATAAAATAAAAAAAAAAATAAAAAAAAAAAAAAAATAACCAAGGTTGGTTTAAAAAACCAGGCGAGTCCGATTTAATTCAGTTCTAGTAGTTATATATCTAACTTCATAATTGTTACCATATTCTTGTTTGGAAAGTATTGCACATTCAAGCAGATCGCTGCTCGATCAGAAGCGAAACGATGAGCGCACCACCCTCCCAAACCCGTCCTCGCGGTCAATAATCACACACCCACATCACAGCATACGTTCCAATGCCCCTCTCCCTCCCCTCCCTCCCTCGCCCCCTCAACTCCAGTCGCTCTCCGATCTCCCCTTTACCGACTATTATTTCTCAACTCTGCCCCACTCCCCTACGTCACACCCTTACCTACCATCAAATCTCTAACGTTCATCCTATCCTAAGTTGTTTTTTATATAACCTCAAGGAATTTTCTCAAATAATATTTATAAATATTCTAAAAAAGTAGGGAGTCCCAAACTTTCAATCTATATGATCTCATTAATTCATTATTATAATTTTATTGGATTGTATATTATATTATTTATATTATTAAAAGTTAAAATTATTTGATTGATAATTCATTTTAATTAAGGTCCTATTTATTATTTATTATTAATTATCTAGTATTATTATTTATTTATTATTAGATATTAGTAAAAATTATGTACCACGTAAACACAAGAGAGGAAGCACATATAGTTTCCCTTATGTGGTGTCAACTTTCTTTACGTGTGATGTTGCACTAGAAATATTCTTTTTTACACATATTTCCTAGAGAAATAGCTCGGCATGGCTAAGAGAAGACCGAGAGAAGAGAGAGAGGAGAGAGTAGGAGAGAGAGAGAGAAGAGCGATAAGGCCTTTCCGCAAGAGCAAACGAATAATTGTTAATTTGTTGTGTGCAAGTGTAAGCAGTGATTGTGTATGAGAGAGAAGAGAAGAGACAGAGAGAGAAGAAGAAGAGAAGACAGAGAGAGAGAAGACAGGAGATCGAAGAGAGAGAGAGTAGAGAATTCAGGCTTCACTCTGTAGGAGAAGACGCATGTCCTCAGTAGGGAGTACAGAGCACGCAGAAAGCATTGAACTGATAGGATCATGATTTGATTACGCGATAAGATGTTTAGAAATAGAAAATAATAAGCTGATTTATAGTGTCATCAAGTATTAGATAGTAATAGATAGAGTGAGCACATTAGATAGATAGATAGATAGATATAGAATATAGAAATCGTAGATTAACGACTAGATAGATAGAATAGATATATATATATAAGTGAAAGATATCAAATAGTAATTAATTGGATGTATCTTACATAAAAACTGAGGGGGTGTCCGAGAGGATTTATGTGTGGGTGTGTGTATGAAGACAGAGAGCAGAGAGAGAGAGACGAGAGAGTAGTATAGAGAGAGAAAGAGAGAGAAGACAGAAGAGAGATACATCTTCACAGCAGCGGCGCAGATCTATTAAATAAAGTTAAATTATCATCGTCAATAGGAATTCTGTTATAAGATCAAACATTTGAGCATCTTTTATATTAATATAGTAATAAACGAGAGAGAATTGACATTGCGTGAGATTAAAAAGTACAAGATAACACTAACACGATATATCTTTCGAGATATAATTTTAATTTGTACTAATAGTATATAATAATAATATATAAAGAAAGGTATCTTAAACAATAAACTTACCGTTTGATACCTTAAAAAAACTGTAAACTCAATAAAGTATCAATGCTGAGGTTTCTGAAAGAAAGAGTATTGGCTGAATACTATTAAGTGCTACACCATGAGTCCATGACGATCCTTAAAAAAAGAGGTTAGCAAAGGGGCCAAGTCATAAGGTTTTTTAAGTTATTAGTAATTCTACTTGTATGTATCCATTTTCTAGCTGTTGAATAAAAAAAATTCAGCTGATGAATAGCATCTTTTTTCCAGCTGGTGAATAACATCTTTTTACAGCTGTTGAGTAACATCTTTTTTCTAGCTGTTGAATAACTTTTTTTTCAGCTGATTAGTAACAAATTTTTTCAGCTGTTGAATAACATCTTTTTCCAGCTGTTGGAATAACATCTTTTTCTAGCTGTTGAATAGTATATATATATATATATATATACTCCAGCTATAAGAGCTACCTTATTAAAGCAGAATGGGATTTATGGGTTGAAAATAATAGGTTGTTCTTATAAAACGATATCAATGAGAGAAAACCATAAGAAAGAGGAAGTAGGAGATTGAAATATCAACAAGAATAGTATTATGATAATGCACATTATATTATAATATATACGTATTCATTATATATATACTAGCCTTGACCTAAAAAATAGTTTACATATTAAATCCATAAGTCATTTTACTTTCAAAGCTCACCAATATACCAATTATAATCAGAACAAATGGAACAAAGATTAATTTAAAGTGATATGGTATTACTAGTTTACTCTACAAAATTTATCAAAAATATATAATATATAATATATATAGTGATAAAACAATACTTAGACCTATATAAGTACTCATCAAACTTAGAAAGAGGTTACAGTGGCGTATGTAGAACTATAAATTTCATTTTAGGCTATCAGATAATACATTAAGTAATGAGTTAAAAAAGTGCAGAGAAGATTTAAATTAATTTTTTATATGTAAATACGTAACCGCAGTCAGACAAACAAATTTCGTAAGTCAATCTGAAGGGTCTTAAAAGAACTAAACTTGTGAAAACCATCAGAAGAAAATAGCAACATATAGAATTTCAGCTGATGTTAGAATGAATGTGTAAAAGCGCACTGCTCTGAACTGAGTATTGAAATTGCTGTACCAAGAATTAACAAACTTACCATAAAAATATACAGAGACCCAACATTCCTACACTGATACCGGACCCCACAGACATGACATGAGAGGCACATAGTACAGATATCATAAATAATGAGAAGGGCTTAATAGAAAATGTGACAAGATTCTACTATGGATATGTGGGATGGTAAATAGTCAGGCATTGAGGCTGAAGAGGAGGATATTAAATTACAGTTTTTACTTCTTGCAATTATAGTAATAAACACTGCACCCACAGGACTTATCACAAAGAACGGGATTGCATTAATGTTGCCGAATTAAATGAGAAGATAAAAGATTGTGTACATATTTTGGCACGGAGGGCACAAAAAATCACTCGAAAGTCCCAGTAATGATGGAAACATTGGAAGGGCTCTACAACAGTCTAGAGAATAGGAGATGATTAATGAGAAAAGTAGTATGAAATAATGGACATCTATTTACGGAGAACACAGGGTCGCCCCAAAAACCGAGATAGGAGATTTGTGAAGAGAACATAGTTTCATTTGTTGGTACGCAGTACCTTATATTTTTGCACATACTTACATCTTTGCTTTAGCAATCATTATACTTCCCGCTGCAATATTTACCTGTGTTTAATGCTGGTAATTTACATCATTATATGAGAGGCTTTTGTCTCTCACATTAGACTTCTGAAAAAACCTACTTGAGAAATACTTCACTCTGGAGATAAGCACATCAGACTTTACTGGATACTCTGCCTCCTCCTTCTTACACATAACATCGAAATAATATCGAGTAATAACACAAAATTGATTGATTCGTTTATCTTATTTCTTATGACTCGTTACACGCTCTACTTTCATCTAACCACTCAGATGTATTATTATCCATAAATTATATCAATTATATTTAATTAACATTATGTAAGATGATTTTAGTAATTCATATATTAAAATATTATTTTATTACTCACCTATTTATTCTCTTATTAGAGAATTTTATATATATTTATTGTCCTTATAAAGAATTCTTTATAATATTTATAATATAATTATATCATTTATTTAATTAATATAATTATTATTTATTTATTAATACTATATATATTAAAATTTGGGCTATTAGTTTTTTTTGTGGAACAATTAAAATAAATTTCTTTATATTATGTATATATATTAGGTATTTTGGAAAATTTTGTCACTTATATATATATTAGATAAAATATGTTCCCTCAAGTTTATTTCGACTAATTGCATATACTTTTAATGAGATAACGCTTTAGTAGCGTAAATATATTTATTATAAGCACGTTAAGATACCTTAAATATTGTCTTGCTAACTCACCAAATCCTTTATCATATCTTTATCTCATTATATATATATATTATAATACTGAGGTTTAGAATATGTGTAAACTTATATAGTATATAGATCCTACTATTCATTATACTTTCTGTGATTTTTAAATAAAATCTCACTTAAATCACACACGACTTTTGTATGTATTCATAATTTGAATTTTTGGTACTACTTGGTGAGAATATATCGATGCAATTGGTCAAATAAGTGAACAATGTACTATGAAAAGGATTTGGAGCATGGGAAACCCCCTTCTGCTATTACCACCTTCCCATAAAGAGTCGTACGTTGTAATCAAATACACATTCTGCGATGAACACCATACTTTGAGCATGAACTACTAACCATCCTGCAGTGTTACATGTTAAGACGGAGACAGGGACTGTATAAAATAATAGATATAATCTATCTTTATTGTCACTACTATTTATTTGGTGGTTATAATAATATACATTAGCTATTATCTATATACTTATTTTCTTCCTTATTGAAACTACGGTTTTGCTGATCTAATTATCCTTATTTACTATTCGTTATTCTTCATACATTTAGGATATTTTATGCAGATTATATGTTGTAAATTACAACAATTTAACTTATATGATATATAAATATATATATATATATACTTATATGGCTTAGTCATAAGAACCAATATTTATTAATTTTCCCACACTCTCAATTGTGCATAAATGTTTGTATGTCATGCATTTCATTTCGCTAATTAAAAATAATAATCAATAAATATTGAAAATAAATATCAATTAAATTTTTATTTTAAGTTTAAAAGAAAAATAAATTGTCACTGAAAAGCTATTCATTTTTAAGCCCCAAGTACTACTATGTTAATAAATAATTTAATTTTCCACATATTACTCGCGCGAGCTTCGTAGTCAACCAAATTTTAATAATAGCGTTAAAATATTCGAACATTATTAAATGATCTATTAAATTAACTAACACTTTACAAGCGATGGAGTGTTTTAGTTTTAGGCAATAGTTGTTCTTTTCACTTTTCTACGAAATTTCTTAAGACTCATCAACTTTACTTGATATCTGAGACTACTAAAAATGAGTCTGGTAGGTACAAGGAAGCTAGTGCACTCTGAGGATTATATTGAGGTTGCTCGACCTGAACATATAAGACCATAATGCTCCCTTGTATCTACAAGGAGCGTAATTAATTGCTTTATGGTAACGGCCGTATAAAATGCTTAGTAGCAAGCGGCGCTTAAAAATGCTTAGTGCAGGGCAGTAAAGAATGCTTAGTGCAGGGCTTTATATAATATTAGCCTCGGGGCGAGGGCTAGTTTACAATAGGACTCCAGGTGCCAGGGTCAGTTGAAATGCTTAGTGCAGGGCAGTTAAAATGCTCGACACGGGCTCCGTATTTCAAGAATAGTCATAGTGCAGTTGCAATGTAAAAATGCTTAGTAAGCAGGGTCTAGAAAAGCTTAGTACCAGGGCTGTTATAAAAGACTTGAGTGCAGGCCGTAAAGTGCAAAGTTTTCCCATAATTTTGAAGTAAATATTGTAAACCAAGCGTTGTCAATTTTAGTGATAAAACCTGTGCAAGCATTTTCCTTCCGGTGCGTAGAAGGATGACAAAACGAAAAACCTGTCCTTCAATTAATCTATCAAATAATATTCCATTTAATTTATTTACTTTTGTTGTTACTGGCACATCGCCAAGAATTATGACTAAGGCATTTATAGAGGAATATAAGCACTTAGTAACTAAAGAGAAGCCTACACTTTATATCCTACTCCTCATTTTAGCATAATATTAATTCACTAAGTCTATATACCCTATTACAGTTCTATGGCTATATATATATATATATATATAATCCCTATCTCCACCATAAGAGAACATGCCTATAAAAAAGAGTGGTATTTAATTACTTTACTACTAATACTTTACTGATCATATTCAGACGTATTCTAATGTCTATTAATATAACTTATATGAATGGAAGATATTATTATATGTACTATTAATAGGTATATATATATACTCTATATAGTATATATATATACGGTGAAGGTAAACGCAATAGGAAGTAAAACTTGGACTGTGAGAGAGAGAGAGGCTTTATTTATAAATATAGTTTACTATTAATATGTAGAACCTAAAAACCCCGTAAAATTAAAAACACAACAGAATCAAAAAAACAATTTTCGTAGTTTTATTAAATAATTCAGTAAAGACGCATTAACTTTCGCGTTGGTCTATTTTTTTGGTACATTTTAGCTGTTGCCAGATTTTCTAATGGGTCACGAGAAAAAAAGCGAATTTATTTACGTACACTTTAGTAATATTTTTATAAATTGCTGATCGATAAATTTTTTTTACTAATATTATATACTGTATATATATATGTATAAGAAGAAAAACATTCACACATTCTGTAAAAAAACAAAAACAAAAAAAATGTGTATATTTATATGACTTCAAGAGGCCAATGCTTTTATGTGATAACTATTTCAATTCAAGGTAACTATATTAGCTGCTATTTTTTTTTTAGTTGGATAAAAGAAACATGGTAAAAAAAAAGTAAAGACTAATATATGTATATTATATAATATACTATAATATAATATATATATTATATATACTATAATATATAGATGTGTTAACTAATAATATATAGAACTTAGAGAAATAATATTAGTATTATAACATATAAATTGTACACTATCATAAGTCCTCACTAAGTATTATACTATAACGCATATATGGATGGAGTACATCATATAATCTAACATCTAATAAGAATATTTCACGATAGTTATCGCCTTGCACATGGCACAACATTATCATCTATTGTTTTTAGGAGCAAGCACACACATCGAATCTCTGTCTTTCGTAAAACTGTGAGGTATATCATACTCTGACATTCTGAAGTGAAGTTTTTTTTATGATTTAATACGCAATAAAAAAGATGTTTACATCAGACTGATCATTTAATCGAATCTATATGTGCTCGACTGTAGTACCTGGCTTTTATTTAGCTACATTAGTCATGAATTTCAAATTATATATAGTTACCGAAAGCAAAAGAGTGTAAGACTAAAATGTATTTCATATCATAGAGGCACTTCTCGTTACACCGCTCAAGCCAGAAAGCAGGACAGCTCTATACTCAACTCACGATAGACAGTGAAAGTGCTCAAAAGGTACGTAAAATAATATTGGTAAATAACTTGTTTAGCCTCTATACATAAGTCACCTCTTAAACTGTTTATGAAATATAAGAAATGTATGGTAAATAACACATACATAAATAAAAAGTACTTTCCTTCAGGTCACAATATACAATTGCAAAAAGAAGGTTATAAAGCGCAAGGAATTTCGCGTCTTAGCTAGACCTCTGTCCGAGTCCAACCATGTGTGGTATAAAGGAGAGGCTCCTAACACTTAAAGGGTTCATCAGAAATAATTTGCATGTAGCCGATTCGTTTAATAATTATCAATAATGTGATTAATACCAAATACATTTTGTAATAGAATAAGATTTCAGTAGTATCTAGAGGTTGAATTATTTTTAAATCCCTAGATTGTTTGATGAGCTTCTTCCAAGAGAGAAAAACAACACCATCCGAGAGCAGGAGGTCTCGTGTCTCGGCCTTATCCCAGAGTAGAACCGTGGTCCACGGGTATAAA
Organism: Trachelipus rathkii; assembly: GCA_015478945.1. NCBI lineage: Eukaryota > Metazoa > Arthropoda > Malacostraca > Isopoda > Trachelipodidae > Trachelipus > Trachelipus rathkii. The sequence continues at coordinate 19,887 of JABUQX010039248.1, forward strand.
TCAATAAGGTGTGAGAGTACTAACGTTATCCACACCCCGTCATCTCGGAATGGATATATCGAGAGGAATCTCACACGGAGCTCCTCATCCTTATGAGGCGATCTTGGTATCCGACGTGCTGTCTGCACCTCACCATCTTAGTGCAGACATGAGTGCGGAGTCTACCCCTCACTCTGTTCCTCTCCTTGAGAAGCATCAAGTTGCTCATTCTACTAAGATTTTCAAATTTCGGCATTCTGTGGTCAACATCCCGCCAAACTCGGGTTATTGGATCCATCTGCAGGAGTTCCAACTGGTGCTGAATACCCGCTTTGCTTCTACATCAGGTCCTAAACATCACAATATCTAGCAACTCGCAGTCCTCGCGTCCTGAGTGAGGCATTGGAAGAAGTCCTCGGTACTACAGATCCAGAAGTAACAACGATGCGGAATGGTTCCCTTCTGGTGCTCGTTGCTTCGCAAAATCAAAGTGCGACCCTTGAAAAACTCAACCTAGTAATATTCCCGTCCTCTCGACCTCGGATAGGGTTCGTAATATCTAAAAGTGGTATTGGTCTTTGCTACTGAGGTCCAACACGATAACACTGATGCTATATTAGCCCAACTGTAAAGGAAATCCATGCCTGTTACTATTGTATATAGATTTCCTCCACCTAAGTTTGCGCCTACTTTGCCAAATCCCAGGCTTCTACTTACATTTAATACGCCGTCTACCCCGACTAAGATAAAGATGGGATTCGCAATTTATAATGTCCGGCCGCACATCCCACTTCCAAGATGTTTTTTGGTGCCAGAAATTTGGGCGTCAGCCAAAATATTGCAGTTTCCCTATTTCTAAATGCCAATGTAGCAGGGGTGATCATCTCACCTCCTGCAACTCTTCCCCTTGCTGCCCTAACTGCAAAGGTAATCATTCTGCCTCTTCCATTAGATGCCCTTTCAAACTCTAATAACAGATTTAGGAGTTTTGCACTCTGCTCTAGCCTGACCTAAAAGAGGCAACATCCCCCCACCTCCTGGCAACAACCCTTACAACTACGCCAAGAGTTGTGGCTTATTCTAACCATAATCTTCCACACTCACCCTTCACTCGAAGAAACTTCGCGTCGTTTTACCGAACCTATCTCACACCCTACTTTGGGATTGCAATCCACCGAGAGTATGATGGCACCGCTTTCTTCAAGAGTAAGCTGCCCTCTTGCCTCCCACCATGACTCGCTCTCGTCCCAGACGCGGATCCCCAGAAATGACCACTTTGATCCATGGAGTGTGTCAGACCCACATCCACACACCACATATTGCTACCCAAATCAGACACATTGTTGGATTCCCTTCACTCTATTTGTTACTCTACCACTCGGGAAACATCTTCTCCCAATGTGAAGCGCCTCTCCTCTAAATTATCGGCACCGGTTTCTCGGGGAAACATTGGAACCACATCCAGCTTTACACTCATACAAATACACGAATAAAAAAGTATATATTGCTATCTAATATACTATAATATTATATATATGTATTAGTATTTATAGAATATTACCATATATAGATATTACTATATATACTATAGATATATAGATAATTATTAAGTATATATAAATATAATATATAATATATATATATATATATATATAAATATATAATATCATATATATATAATATACGTATATATATAGTATATATATATTATAGTATAGTAGTCCAAACAATCTAGAGATATATATAAAATATATAATTACTATATATAGAATATATATACTATATATTATAATAATGAATTTTATATATAGTACTTTAGCATCATATATATAACGGGTATAACTATTATATAAATTTTAATATATATATATATCTATATATATATATAATTTAAACTATTTATATATAAGGATATATGCATTCGTGGATTATATTGATACTATATTCATATATATATATTTTATATATATATATACTATATATATGATATATATATATTATATCATATATATAATGCTATGTTTTTTTTTTTTTTTTTTTTGCTAGAACCTATATAATCCAGTAAAAAAAATCATTATTTATTGTCAATATTCTTTCTAGTCGCTCGATATGAAAAAATTGTGATGAGGACAGTCACATATAAAAAGGCAACTTCTCCCAAATCTGAAATTGACATTAATAATATCTAGTCCTGGTTTCCCGGGAAATAGAATTAGGTCGTCACGAGCGTCTTTGATTTTTGTCGGTGGGTCCCGCTGAACTCGTTCTACACACAGGAGATCATGCTTTTTTGTACCTCTCAAACTCACTGATGAATCGTGAGTGATTTCGTCGCACACAATGAAAAACAGATATAGGCCTACCATAGTCAACATGTGTTACATAAAGGATACAGAAGAAGGAAACGGCGACCTGGGTAGTTAAAACGCCAATGAAAATAATGTACACAGTTTAGTAAGAAATTTCCGACCTCCGCTTACCAAAAAATAAATCTCGTGGGCTTTTAGAACAACTTATAAGTGATGTTTACTGAACTTTTTTCTTACAACTCGTCATCATTGTAATGTATACTAATACTTGTATATATAGTATAGTGTTACTTATATCATTCTATGGTACCTGTTATTATGTTATAGCTAATAGTATTATATAATTATGGTATGAGTTATACATGAGTTGTACTGTTAAGTATTTTGTAATATTTATCTATATTAGGTCTATGTAGGCGGCTTTGCATTAAAACAACTGAATCGATATTATTATATATTTACTATTTATACCTTCTTACATCTATATACTCAATATTACTCTTCCGAACACCTGTCTTATACTCTTCTATATTATTTCTAATATATTTACTTCAATATTTGTTTACCTATATATCTTTTAATAAAATCTTTATTTCAATATTATCTATTTTAACCTTTGAAAGTTATTATTAGCATTTATTATTATATATGCCTAATACTCTTCAAGTAGCATAAGCTATCTCTTGGGCTACCTACTACTATAATATTTAATATTGCATTAAAATTTTTGATTTCTACCGATGTTTTAAATAACACATTTAAGTAATATATACCTAATTATATAATAACCTCCGCGTGAGACCTAATATGTTTATCTGTAGTAGTCACTTGACCTGCGCTATCTAAACGAACTCTCTGGATAGTGAACATCACATGGATATTAGCGCGATTTGGCCATCACGGTTCTCCCTTTAGATTATATATATATTATATTTACTAAAATAACCTTATTATCTTCACCTAGCCCCTATATTTACAATTATCTATACTAAGAGCCACGCCATAACGGACTGACAGTGAAGAGATATGGAAAGAGTAGGAGAGAGTATGAATTCGCTATTTAGTATAAGATTAGATAACCTACATCTACATATCATATTTATATAAATATTATTGAATTAGTTAGTCATTGGTCACTCATACTATAGTTATATATATATAGACGTAATACAGTGGAGTCCTCTACTGAGTACATTATATATAAAATACTATTTATTCTACAAAAATAAATCATAACATATATGGCCTCAAAGGGTTTGAGGTAGGTATATATATAAGTTCATTAATTAATTACTTTTCATACCTGTTCCTTTACCGGCCTACTAGGGTGTATTATATACTATAGTTCGTACACACGTTTTCAGAGAGTAGGTGATAATGAGGAGGTCTCTTAGATTAATACAGCATTAATATAGGTTGACAAAAGAATCACCGTTGACCGCTTTCACTGTCACCCTTTTTCTACATAAATTATAATTCAGAAGCTTCGCACTGTATCCCCGGTAAGGGTTAAGAAGATGGCGTTATCCGTATGGAATAACACTAAAAATATTTTAGTTAAGTAGCTTCACAGATAAACTTACTGTAATTTAATATTTCTCAACCTGTACTCCTTACGGATGAAGCCCTGCCCTCTTCTGCCAACTAAAAATTCCCGACTCAGTTTTTGAAGAACAATCAGTTTTTTTTGAAGAATAATGATTTGGTGCTCCAGATCTTTCGTTAGGTTCTCCAGTTTTTTCGGTAGCGCTTTTAAATAAGACTGACTTTTACGATATCTGTTCAACAAATGAGTAGTCCTTATATACAAATTAAATTTAAAAACTTACAAGATTACTGATGAAAAAAAAAAGTTAAATTTAATCTCACCCGTGGGTAAAGATGGCCTCGTGCTTATAACCTTTGGTTTTAAACTTGCTGTTCCCTGATATATATTAAAATCAAAAAGTCAGTGGACTTGTTTTCTGTATTTTAAAGGTGAAATTAATGTTGGGGTCCTTTGAGTTGATTTGTTGTAAAAACCTATTAACGTGGTCAATAGATTCGAAAAGCAAAACATGAATCATCAAAATATCTTTTGTCCAAAACAGGTTTATATAAAGAATCACATTCATTGACCTAATTGTTTCAAAGCATCAATGAAGATATTACTTAGGGTCTTACCAAATGGACTTCCCAACGCAACACACAGAAATTTTTTTTTTATAATAAAATCCATATTTCTATCACTACATGACCCAATCATGAATTATCATTTCGCAAAATTAATTTAGTTTGACCTGATATTATTCCTTAAAAATATTATGTAAATTGCCAATGATAATTTTTTAATTAGATTTTAATATTTAACGAAATTTCTAAATTTAATATTAATAAATAACTGAAATTGGAAGGAACTACTTCATATCACGTGGAAAATATAGATACGCGGTCGAATGATTTAATTTTAATCAAACTGCTTCATATAATATACTTTACATCGCATATGATATAATTTACATCGAAACGAAATGCTATAAAATTGTTTGTGTCAAAGTCTGTGTGGTTTAAAACAGTTACCCATAAGACATTTTATTTTATTTTTCCTTTTAATATTTTACAATAATTTGATATTTAATAATGAGAAAAAATATAAGTAAAATTTTTTATATTATATCATACTAATATTTTTTTTTCAACTTCGCTTTATTTTAAAGTTATTTTTATTTACTATATAAGTTAAACTAACGAATCTCGTTTTGTTAGTGGCGGCATACTGGTGTAAATAATACATCTAAGAGTGTTTATAATATACTATAATATATATATTATATATATATATTGATATATTAGACAAACGCATTAAATTTGATGTATTATATATGATATAAGTATAATCTATTCTGTTTGATATATTATAGATATATATATAGGATATGATCTCCTTTAAGGAATGAAAATTGCAATAGAAATTTAGAGAAACTACCCTAAATTATATTACTATTGATCCCAAGTTCTGTTTCCTTTTAATAAAATAATGAAAATTATTTAAGAATAAGAGTGAGACCACCTTCAAGACAAATTTTATCTTTGATTTTAAATCAACCAAAATAGGTTTCATTGTGGCGTTTAACTTCCTCTAATTACCCATTATCGATCATACGTTTAAAACATAAATATTATGTTTCAATCAAAATATCTTTTTGGTTAGTTAGATTTATTATCAGACAATTAAATTACGAGTCAAACTGTAACGTTAAAGTATAGATGGTTACAAATAATGTGCTTAAAATAATGTCCAAAGTTTCATCCAATTATACATTTGTAGATAATCTTTGAGAGTTCAAACTTGAAATAACATTGACTATTTTTTTTTTTTCATAACCTAGGTTCTTCACAAAATATATCGCTCTATATATTTTATATCTAATATATTGCATCACAGTTTATTTAAGAGAATCACTATTATAAATATGTAGCTATGGGAAAGTTGTATATAATGTTGTAGTAAAAAATAAATATAAATCTATGAAAGATGATTAGGAAACATAAAAAAACGACGGCAGTAGTGATGACTACTACAAGGAGCCCTTAAAGAAGCAAATGAAAAATAGTCATTCCAAAGCGTGATAAGAAAGGCTGAGAAATGAAGTTTGATGATAAAAAAAATGAAAGGATAAAAATACAATCATAATGATATTTAATGAATAAAATTAGTCAAATTATTAGTGGATGAACAACCGTTCCATATGTATGCTGAGAATTTGTCAAAATTAGAAATTTATATTTTGTACAGAAATATATTTCAACTAAAGTTATGAGGTTAGGGAGAGATGTAATGAATAAATTTTAGACAGGATCAAATTTTCATCAAATGTGAAGAAATCAAAACATCAGAATGTACATGAAGAAATGTAATCCTTCGACTGAATGACATTTTCTCACTTATAAATTCCCAAGTAAATTGATTTGAACTTTCACAAAATAATTTTATCAGATTCATTTTCAAATTTAATTTTATTAAATTTAATTTCTTCCAATACTCTAAAAATAATATTTTTACATGCATGCGCAAATTAAATTTTTCCAACATTTTAGACTGAAAAAAAAATTATCTGTGGCTGTCATCTTGCTATTTATTGTCCTAGATTCAGAATGCCACCTGCGAGCTGCTATAGAATACATGAATGTGCATCAGTTATTAAGCTGATTTTTTTTAATAATAAATTTTGTTTAAAGTTTAATATTGATTTATATTCCAACTTCTAAGTATATAATGTTTCATTACATGACGAATAATTATCCTTTGATAAGAGCGCATTCATTTCTAATTAGATTGTAAAATTTACGAATATGCATCAATAATAAAGTTGATATTTTTTAATTAATAAATTTTCTTAAAGATTAACATTAATTTAAATATTGACTTCTGCGTATATAATATCTTTTCTTCTAAATTTTCAACATAATTAATTGAACATGATTATTAAATTAGAGGAAATGCTGAAACAATACCAATACATGTCCATATTAGCATACCAAACTTGGGAAACTTGAGGGGTTGCATAAAAGTTCAGCGTGGCTAAGAAATAAAGACAAATAGACTTCAACTGCAAAAATGTTCAAGGTACTTTATTCACATTGGTAACTCAAATAGGTGTTAATTATATAGGATTCGACAGTCAACTCTGATTATCACAAAATATATAGTAGGCTTTAATATACGACACCTTTGATTAAGCCCCAGGCAAAGAAGTTCAACCGTGTGAGGTCTGGCGATCGTTGAGGCTATACAACAGTGCAACCCCGACCTATCTATTGTAAAGATTAATGAAATGAGGAAAACATATTTGTGATTCGTGAAGATTTCTTAGGTTTGTGGATGTTGAAGCCACAAAAAGAGAATTTCTGGCTGAAATAATACGGCGAAGGTTAAAATAAATACGGTCTTTCAGATTAAAAAACGATATTGTAGCATCAATAAAGAAAATTTTAATAAATGTTCAAACTATCGAAAATATCCAACGGCATTTTATGTTCACTTCTTTTCACATTCATATGAAGTACAACACTAATGGAACCTTATTGGTCATATGAAAGCAACTGTGGGCTATTTTAGGTTACCAGTGCAGACAATTATTTTAATGGGAAAAAATAGGAAAACTTTTCCCTGAGTCAAAATGAACAAAACTGACGCGAATTTAGAATCGGGTGGGTGGAATGTAACGATGGATTATTACGATTTAAAGAAATTTTTAAAATATTTGTCGAAAGTCTCGGAGAAGCTTGAGATGAATCAAGATACTGAACCTACTTCTAAATCCTCAAATCTTTTAAAATCTATAATCACCAGCGAACAATTTATAGGTTTAATTATGACTTCAACTTTATTCTCCTTCACTCTTTCATTATGTACAACATTGCAGACTCAATCATTAGTGGCAACAACTGATCTTATTCATCTTGAAATTGTGATGCTTATTTTGAAAGATTTTCACTCAAACATTGATGAAATTTTTTCAAACATTTTGGAAGTTACAATAAAACTTTTGCTTTTCGTGAATGAAAAAATGAAAATGACGTGTGCCGCAAATAAGGCAAACTGAAAAGACAAGGCAATTGCTATTCCTTTTCTTGATTGTTTTACAAATCAGTTTCAAACAAGTATGTGAGCTTTAAGATCCATAAAAAAAAATCTTGGAATTAAGTTTTTTAAAAAAAAACTCTTTCATCAACACCCCGTTAAAAATTTTATGAACTTTAAAATAAATTCTACTTTAACGCTAGTCCATACAATTTCAGTTATAAGATTTTATCAACATCTAAACAAATCCAGAAAGGGATTTCTTTACTGTGAAAAGTCTCAAAACGACCTTTCTCAATTCTACAGGAGAAGGAAGACTAACACAACTAGTTTTAATGAATTTCTAGTTGCACAACATAAATTGAGAAAATTATCAGTCATTTTGTTGTTAAGAGAGCAAGAAAAATAAATTATATATATATATATATATATATATAGTATATATATATATATATATTATATTATATATTTATATATTATATTATATATACATACTATATATGTATATAAGTTAATATATAATAAAATATATAATACTATATATATATATATATATAATATATATATACGTTTAAATATATATATTATAACTAGTATATATATTATATATATAAATATACTTTATATATATATATATATATATATATATATATATATATATATATATTATATATATATTATATATATAATATATATATATATAGTATATATATATATAATATATATATATGAATGTATATTTATATATATATATATATATATAAATATTATAATATATATATATATATTATATATAGTATATATATCAATATTATATATTATATATATATATATATATATATATATACATATATACTATATATTATTTAGTATATTTATATATATATATATATATATATATTATATATATATATATAGTATATATACTATAATATATATATATATATATTATATTATGTATATATATATTAATGTAATTATATATTATATTATATATAGTATTATATATAATATATATTATATATATTTATATATATATATATAATATATATTATATATATTATAAATATATTATATAAATATATTAATATATTATATAATATTATATATATATATTATATACTTATATATATATATATTATATATATATTATATATATATATATATATATTCTACCGTGTTAATATTATATTATATATATATATATATATATTATATTATATATATATTATACTATATATTATAACTATATATATATATATATTATATATATATATATATATATATATATTATATATATATAAATATATAAATATAGTATATAATATATATATAATATATATATATATATATATATATATTATATATATATATATATATATATATATATAATATATTTAGACTGGCCCAGGCTTGTAGGGAGGGAAAAAAAATTTATTTGTTTTATGTCTCATGGACTCAAAATCTAAGGCTCGATGAGAAAATATTAGCCTATAAATTCACATGATTCAAGAAGTTGAAATGGGGGGGTTTATTTTTTGGGCCTGCCAGGGCTTTTGAAAATGTAATTTTCTATAGTTTTTCCACATCACTTAGGATGCGCTTTACTTTAATGTGATCTCCCGCGTAGGCCTATTCTACAATTTAATATTAATATGATTATAATATTTTTAATTGTGTTTTGTTGTATTACTTTCAAATTCTCTTTTAATTCAGATTTTGTTCCTTTAGGAATTTTTTTCCTGTGAGTTTCAACGTCTTGAACTAAATATTGGAATTGTTCTTCATTTTTGGTAAGGTGTGTGTTATAGTCTTTTATTAATGAAACAAATCTTTCTGCATTATCATTTACTACTCGCATAGAATTTACAAATTTTTTAACTATTATAGTCTTCTAAGTTGTTCCATTTTGAGGGATGTTCTTTAAGAAACGTACATGGTAGAGCTAAGTTTGTGAAAAACGAAAGACGAACTGGAAACAAATTCTGTCAGTGTTTTATCATTTACTTTTTTGTTATCATTTAATAGGTATCGTTTACTTGATGTACGTAAACCTGGCTTCTTCATTGCCACAACCATTTTGCATTTCAACTTTATCAAAAAAAGCAAGTGATACGAGCCTCTCGCTTAAATACCATAAATGGCGACTGAGAGCGCGCCTTGTTACTAGTGCAAGCTCTGAATCGTCATCAGACTCAAGTTGTTTCAAGTATTTTAAATCTATTCTTGGCGCACAAGAAGCAGAAGGAGCTGAACTAAATCTTTCTTTCAATCCTTGTGAACAATAATAAAGGACAGCAAACTTGACAAATCTTTTCAATTGCATCCTTCTTCTCTTTATCTAAGCT
>JABUQX010039249.1:0-5000 GCA_015478945.1 Trachelipus rathkii
AAAGCGAGTGATATTTCTGAAGTTTTGAGACAGAAATATTATACATTCTTTATCCTTATAATGCGGTCTTTATCACGTCTATGACGATATTTCACGATATACAAAATTAGGACTATGTTGTCTTTCAGTTTGTATGAGCACACATGCAAGTACGATTGATCTCAATAATCACTCGATATCCTCTCTATCGCAACAATTATCTGTAGATAAATCTCGTGACATTGTAGAGTAGCTTTCGTTAAATTCCTCAACGAATTTGGGTCACTGCGTATAATTTAAAGAGAGACACACTATATGTGAGCGCAGCTTATAATGAAGCTTATGATGATGGCTCACTTCTATAATGGGTCAAAATAACGACGCGCTCGTTATATGAGCGTTTTGATGCTAGATTGGAGTAAACTACGATAACATCACAAATGAGACTAACAGAATAGATGAGCAGTGCAATGGTAGAGGATAATGTTTTTGTTTCCAAAGATCAACGCTTAGGAAATATCTAAACTGGGAAGCACAACATAAGTGGGTTCTAATAGCATAGACGTTGTCGTTCTCGTCGTGTGACAATATTAAAACCCTTTATTACGCCACTACTGGAAACCCATCGTATTGTTGTGACCTTCTACTCGCACATACGGTGTTTCTGTAAACGGCCCTGAAAATATTACAGCATTGCTTAAAATAAAAACGAATAACATCACTCTTAACGATGTTGGTATACCTTGAGGACTTAATACATATAGCACAAGGTGTAATCTATGATATTTACACCGAAAACATGTGGTTTCCCGTATAAATGCAGTATACAGGAATGCGTTTAGTATATACAGCTTGGGAAGAGTTTACTTCTCTACTTGTATGAAGAATGAGTGCTGCTGAACAGCAAAATATGCCGAAAAATGGTTTAGTGCTACTGAAGGCCTTTATACTTACATTTTTCAAAGGTGTTGAATCTTTAGAGAGATATATTGAACGTACCCAACTTGAATCCTAATGTTCTTCTGATTGATGAATTAATAAATTAACATAACTGTTTTAATATAACAAACTTCTTTTTCAGAAAAATATATGTTATAAAAATGAAAACTTGTTTTACTTCGCTCGTATTCCCTTTATTGACTAAGTTGTTAATGATAGCTGTTTATTCGTCTGGTTGTTGTATGTTAAGGTACGTTATGCTCATAGTTTAGCTTTACAGAGAGTAAAAACTTTACTTTGTTTGTCTTTACCATTAGGTATTATGCTGGTTAGGTAAGGTTATGCTAAATTTTTTGTTAATTATTACCCTTGAATGTAAAATTAACATTGTCATGTTGGAGATATGGTTGATAAAGTATGAATGGATTATGTTTTTTGTGAGTCTTGTTAGTTACTTTGCTGGTGTTAAGTATGGATCTTTGTTAATGTTAGCAGTTTATTCTTGCTTAAGATGTTTCAGGTTTGCCTTTGTAGATTATATTCTTAGTTCTGGTAATGTTAATGTTGACTTTATTAATATGAACAACTTTTGTAACACCGCATACTTCGCTGGTCTGGTATGATTAATTACACAAGGTTATCGTAAATTTTTGTTACATATTCCATGTTAATGTAAAATTAACATTGTTATGTTAGAGACATGCTTGACAAAGGGTGAATAAGTTACGTTTTTGGATTTTATGTTAGTTACTTTACTGTTGTTAATGTTAAACTTTGTTAACGTTTAACCTTTTATTCCTGTTTTAAGAATGGGGTAGGTTTGTCCGTTGTGGGGTTATATTCATAGTTCTGATGATGTATAGTAACTTTATTAATGTGAAAAGTTTGTTACGTCGGCATGTTTGTTTGATGTCTGTATAAAGAACTTGATTTTATGTTATGTTTATCCCAAAATCTACTCGAAATGTGACCTTGAATCAATAGATTCAATAGATCAAGGATGGATAGGAGGGGGAGCGGAATGGTGGTGGATGGATGGTGGTTTGATTTAGTGATTTACTGATTTAGGGTATGTAAAAACATAAATTTGTAAGTTATAAACAAAAAGAATAAGAAATTTTATTATTTATTTTTTTATTTTTATTTTCTTGATGGTTCTGAAACCATTATTTTCGAATCTACAGACCCAATAACATATATAAAGAACCATCAAATTGTTGTATACGACTGTTTATTAACTTGGCCCCCCACAGCAGCTCCAGCACCGGTGCCAGAGCAACTCCTCCTATATTCCTACCAACTTTTCTAGAAACCCCTCTGAATCCTCTCAGTCAAATTTCACCTTCTACGAAACACTTCGATTTTTTTAATGGGGTGGGGTCCCCCTTCAGGGGAACCCTGGGGGATGTAACTTCGTATACACTGAGTTTACCTCCCCATCTAACACCACTCCAAATTTTATCACGATACGATAACTCTAACTACACCAACTACTACTACTACTACCACTACTACTACTACTACTACTACTACTACTACTAATAATAATAAATCAATAATAATAATAATTAATAAAATAATAATAATAATAATAATAATAATAATTAATAATAATAATAAAAATAATTAAATAATTAAGAAAAAACTTCAGAGGGTGAGACGGAATTGGTGCGATGCGGTGCGGTGCGGTGCGGTGCGATGCGGTGCTGAAGGACACGTAGAAGGGTTTAAAAAAAAGGGCATAAAAAACAACTCAGAAGTGATCCCCTTCGGGATCACTTCTTCGACGTAAATAATAATAATAATGTGGTTTGTGTATGTTATGTGCGCGGCGCTCATCGCGCACTGACGTAAATCCTCGTCTGCGACGAGATTAGTCACTCCACGCTCGAACCTAAGCTAATTAGGCCTAATCTTGATCTCTCAGATCACGCAACAAGGGCTAACCGCAATATCCGTAGCGACCCTCGGGGGCGACCCCCCTCTATATACATCCCACAGACTTGAAATTTACAAGGTTTCGGGCTTATCCCATACATAGCTTATATTCCAAGTTTCAGAACCTAATATCTCTTTATACTTTTTGAGAAAAAGCTGTGGGAGCGCAGACTGTACCATCACTACTCGCGACACCCACATACCAAAGAGCGGGGGTTCCGGAGACCTCCCCGGAGGGGGAAATAGTCTACCCCGTCGTCCCACAGGAGGCCGAGAGACCCCGACTTTGCATTTTTGCGGTTTACCTGGGGTATTCTTTTAGTTTAAAATAAAAAAATCTTTTTTTTACATATTCATACGCTGATTCTAAATTGTTATTAGTTTCTTGTACCTATGTAGTTTGGAGATATAAAAAATTTTTTTTTTTTTTAATTCATTTTTTTTTCATTTTCCATACAAATTTCATACGCTGATTCCATATATGTTATCAGTTTTCTTGTACCTATCATAGTTTTTCGAGATATCATGCGGGTAACTCTTAGTTTCACCATATATATAAGTATATAATATAATATTATTATATTATTATATATATATATATATATATAATATATATATATATATTATATATATATATATATATATATATATATATATAATATCTATATATATATATATATATATATATATATATATATATATATATATATATATATATATATATATATAATTTTAGATATTTACCGCAAATATAGGTTTTAGCGTATTTTAAAATTCCAGGTTTTAAATTTAGGTTTTAACTAACGAATAACTTTATCCTCATTTCTCCTTTGGGTTTGTCTGTTTGTTTCTGTCTGTTGTTCTTTTTTTGTTGTTGTGACTGTGTGCGCGTGTATGATGGTGGATTTGCACAGGCGCGGGCCTACTATCGACTTTACCCACATCCGTTGCTTGCACTCTAACTTTGCATCCGTGGAATACACTCTCTAAATCTAAACCTAATCTTTTGTTCTCTTCTCTGAGACCCAGATTGCTAAGAATTCATCTCTAAACTCGTTAAAAATATCAACTCTTATAATTATTTCATAATTTTTTCCGTCTGAAGGGTGGAGTTTGTGCCTATGTAAACATAAACTCTCCTGTACACGTCTCGAGAATCTTTAGGTCCTCCTAACTTCGATGTCCTGTGGCTTAAAATCTTTCTTCCTCTACTACAATTATCTTGTGCTTCTGCTACTGTTCTCCTAACAGAACAGATTTCAAGGCTTTTTTGAATAACTTACTAATTCTCAACAGACTGTTATATCTTCTCATCCAAAATACTGAGGTCCTCTATTTAAGGGGATTTCATGTACAAACACTGAAGGGTTGGGTCCTCTCATAACTGATTTGGGTGGGGAAGAGCCGAATCATTCAGTATTCTCACGATCTGGAGCAACTAATTAAAGACCAACACACATTCCGGATGGTCCCAACCAATTCTTTGAACCCTCTTGACCTATGTTTCACCACTAGTCCTTCTCTCTATCAATACACCACCTTCGCTCCTCTCGGTAAATCTGACCATAACCTTATATCTCTTATTTTAATACTTTCCTCCAACAGCTCCCTCCTAACCTATGCATTTTTTTCTGGCCCTTTAATCGGGCTGAATGGGGGGCATTGCGTTTGCTTCTGCGCTAACTACAATTGGAGTGACTGCTTTGACCCTGAAGACGCTTCAGCTTCTGCCCGATAAAGTGGGAGCTGTCAATCGTTAGGGATGAGCAGGTTCATTCCTTCTTCGACTAATAAATTTTTCTCTCAAATTTGTTCGATCGTGATTGTTCTCTGGCCATTCAGGTAGAGACAGTGGTATCGGGTGTGGAAAAATTCTCATTCTACTATCACTCTCGCTAATTTTCATTAGCTAGATCGTTGCAGGGATACTCTTCGAAGAGCAAAGCGGACTTTCATTAAATGAAAGTGTGCTGACCTCCCTTTGTTTCTCCTACTGACAAATCTTCTGGCCTTGCCAAAACATCTTTAACAACTTCTGTAAATCATCCTTTCTCCTCTTATTCGCTCTGATGTTCTGTTGCTAATACCTCCAACTAAAAAGGCCAATCTCTTAGGCTCCTATTTTCCTCTAACTCAACCCTGGA
>JABUQX010039250.1:0-31493 GCA_015478945.1 Trachelipus rathkii
CAAACTAGTTCATTTTACTTCTTCGTTTCTCCTATGTAATGCACCTTTAGTAATTCTTTATATATATAATATAATATTATATATATAATAAATACATATATATATAATATATTAATATAATATATATTATATATATAAATATATATTATAAATATAAATTATATATATATATATATATAATTATAATATATATAAATATATATGAACGCCTCGTGGCGGCCAGGAGGTTGGTATAATAATAATAATAAGAGAGGACGCTGGTTCTAAATCCTCCGCGTAGTTAGTTGGGGTTTATCCTACCTGGGGGCAAAATTAAAACTCGACTGCAAACACGTGTGGGCGCTGGTTTGGGATAGCCGGCCTAAAATTCGATTTCCTGGGTCCCCCGTGTTACCCACTGCCATAGGGGATAAAGCACGCTAAAAGGAGTTATATATAGTAATATATATATATATATATATTTAGATAATAAATATAAATTTATGTATATATAATTTAATCAAAAAATATATATATATATATATATATATTTTCTTTCTTTCTTCACCTTCCTCTTTGCCCCAAGATTGGGGGTAAGGTGCTGTACAAGCATCGGAAAAGAAAAGCAGTAGGAGAACATGACAAACGTCGAAAAGAAAGCCCAGCCTTACCGCCCCCTCTGTACCATTAATTAGTGAGAGCTCGTCACAGACAGAAAATCCACCCTAGAGCATCATGGGACCGCGACGGACCCTCACTATGGTAAAATCGTCAATGTAAGGGTTCATCCCCTGGCCCAGGTGGGCCACAACCATGCCCCCATACAAAACCCCGCCATTCACTCCTATCATGCACCTTTATTCTCGCCTCTGCCAAACTCACATTTCTCTCCTTCAGACATTCGTTCACCGACTCAATCCACTACACTCTGCGATCTCCTTCCCTTCTCATCCCAACACTCACCACTATATATACACCGCTTAACCAACCTACTATCATTCATCCTTTCCAACATGACAAACAATCTCAACATACTTTCATTTAATTCTCTTCATTTACCCCTTTCTTCACACCACACACTCTCTAATACGTTCATTCCTCACTTTATCAATTCTTCTCACACCTAGCATACCCCTAAGATTGTCCATCTGAACACATTGAACTTTAGATCTATACTTCTTATTCCAGACCATAGTCTCACTATTACATAACACAGGTAACCAACATACCCTCATGTAAGACGCCTAGCCCAACTCAAGACTTAGTCCCCTTTGCATTCACCAACGATTTAATTGCACCACCACCTTCCTGCTTCACAACTTCCTACTACACTCTGCAATCTGCATCCTTTTCATCAAACATATATCCCTAAATATTTAAACTCAGACAACTGTTTCTAGCTGCTTCACCATCTAACATAACTGTCCTCACTAGGACTGTCCTCACTCAGCAACCATAACCTTACTCTTATCACGTTTACTTTCAAGCCCCTCTTTCACACCCCTGCCAAATCTTCTCTATCAATCTCCTCAACTCTCTTCAGTTCGCCACACAGAACCAAATCATCTTGCATATAATAGGTAGGGCACCCTCCACATCAACTCCATTTCCACCATTCGAACACCATTTCCTGCCATCCCAACCTCAAATATCCTTTCATAACCCAGATCCATTAACAATGAATAACACAAGGAGACATAACACTAACCCTGTCTTACTCCGCTATTAATCCTAAACCAATTCACATTGACACCAATTATTCTTACACACACGCTCAATATCGTAATACATACTTTTGATTCCATGCTTAGCCTACCCCAACACCATATATCACTAACACCTGCCATCACCGCTTCCTATTAACTCTATCATACGCTGTTGCAAATCCAAAAACCTAAATACAAATTTATTCTTCCTTCTCCCTCATTTTCTCATCATTTGTTTCAATGTAAAGATTTGACCACACATCCTCTACCACTCCTAAAACGTCACCTTGTTCTTCACTCAATCAGTCCCTCAGCACTCGAACGCACTCTTTTCGACCAAAATACCAGCATATACCTTCCCTACAACACTGAATAAACTAACTTATTCCCTATAATTCGTACAGTTCCCCTTTTCTCCTTAACCCTTATACAAAGGGGTACTATTACCTGCTCTGTACTCTTCCTCAATCCCTTTGGAACTATACCTGCCATAAACGCTTTATTACACAACTTCCAAATCCCAATCAATCACCCATCTCGCTCCGCTCTTGATCATTCACTAGTAATTTCATCTATACCTGCAGATTTACCAATCTTCAACTTTCTCACCCCTATACCCATTTACCTCCTCCTTACTAATAACCTTACCATCCCCAAAATACCTAGTCTTTCTTGGCAAGCACCATCAAACCGCACACATTCAACTACAGCCATCATCATTACTGTTAATAGTGTGCAGATTTTCGAAGTAGTTCTTTCCACATATATATATTATATATATATATATATATATATATAATATATATATATATATAATTAATATATATATATATATACCTATACCTATTCTTCTGCCCCTGGCCCACCTTAAATGGAGGGGGCCACTCTGCTTCCAGGAAGCCGGCCGTCCGCCACCGGGCGGTTCCACAGGTGAGGATAGAGGATACAGAAAATGCGCACGGGGGGGCCGTCCGAGGCTGGGATCTCAGACGGAGGTGCTATCTGTGTCCTGAGAATGTGGCATCATGGTGCAAGTGGGGGTGACGTTGTCAGTTTAAATCTATGTTTATATTGCATGAGTCTCGGGTGGTGACCATCTGCACCGAGCGAGGTCCATTTGGTTTCTTCTAGACAGCGTCTCTTCTATTGGGGAGAGTTTTGGGGAAGGGTATTTAATAAGGTATTATTTGGGCGGTTTGAAGGTATGTGTTGGTTAGGTGGGTATGGATATTTGAAGTCCATGGCCTATTGGGAGGGGGGCGGGGGAAATTATATTATATAGTGTTTTAATAAAGATGATATGGTGAAGAAGAGGGGATTTTAGTCTTTGTCCGGGGGGATTGGAAAGAATTTGGTGACATGAATGGGTTGGGTTACGGGTCTTCTTATAGAATTGGGTCCTACCATCTCCAGATGTGTGGAAATGGGAGGATGGAGGTTTCCATCGTGTAATTGTTGGATTGGGGTGGTTTTAGTGCAAACTGTGATAATTCTAAGGGCTGCGTTTTTGGGAGATTTGTAGTTTATTTGTGTTTGATTTTGAAATTGAAGGGAACCATGCTGGGGAAGCGTAATTTAAGTTAGTTCTAAGGAGTTGCTTATAGATAGTAGTTAGTGTGGGTTTTCTGTCGCTGAAATTGTGTTGGGAAGGTTCGGAGGGTGTTTAAGTTTTCGTTGAGTTGTGGAAGTTAATTAGGTCGATATGGGGGGAAACCGTCATGTGGGTGTCGTATGTAAGTTCTAGTATTTTTGGGTTTTGTTAAGTGGGAGGGGTTATTGTTCAGGGATTAGGATGGAGGGAGGATGGATGTCGGTCGTGGTTAATAGGTGATGAGGACTTAAGGGGGTGCTGTCAATTTCTTGTTGGTGATTAGCCATTTTCTAAAGAGTGTAGTATCTTGGTATGTTGTGTGGCTGTGTTTACGTCTGGGTGTTGGGAAATAAGGCTAATGTCCGTCTGCATACGTGATTAGTTTGGTGGAGTGGTGGATTGGGGTGGGTAGGTCTGCAGTGAAAAAGTTGAATAAAAATGGAGAGAGATGGCTCCCTGTGGGACGCCGTTTTGTAATTTGATAAGAGTGGGAGAGATTGTTTTTATATAATACTTTTGCAAAACGGTTGGTGATATTTTCATAAAATAGCCATTTTTGTCATTTTTTCTAAAGGAATGGAGGATTTTTTGAATTAGGAGGTGTGGAGTGGGGACGGTGTCAAATGCTTTATGTCCGATTGCTGTGAAGTTTGATCTAGGAAGGTGATTGGTTGAAGCCGTTAATGATGTGCTGTGTGAGGGAAGTGAGGGTGTGTTTGTAGAGTGGTTGCTTTTAAAACCGTGGTTGGAAGTCTGGGAGAGGAATAGAATGGGAAAATTTATTTAATATTAATTTCTCTAACAATTTACTGATGGACAAAGCAGAGAAATGGGCGATAGGAGGAAGGGGAATTGGGGTCTTTTTTGGTTTGAGTTAAGGGATTATGTATGCTTGTTCCAGATTGGGGAATGTAGTTAAGTTGCCAAGGATTTATTGAAGATGTCTGTTAATTAGGAGATAGCGTTATCTCCCAGGGTGTTTTTAAGTGGCAGGTTGGAATGGAGTCTGGGGCCTGATGCGTTGAATTTTGAAGGTTTTAATGGTTCTGTTATCATGATTGTTGTGGATGGGGGTATGGGGTTGAGATCTAGTTTGAGTTTTCTAAGTTGGTTTTTTTTGTTTTCCTATTATCGGGTGTGTTGGTTTGCGGGAGATCTTAAGCGTAATGTTTAGCGAGACTGTCTGATGTTGTTTTGGGGGAGGGGGGAGTTGTTAGGTAGAAGATGGGGATTCGTGAGATGGTGGGGGGTTGTTTCGTGAATTGTTTAACTTTTTGATAACTTGCCAGGTTTTCTTATTGTCTTTTTGCGTGAGATGTTTTGTTGGAGGTATTCAGAGAAACTTGTTAGTCGTGTTGGTGGTTATGAGGTTAGTGATTTGTTGTTTTAGATTGTTATTTGGTTATAGATGTGGGGGGTATAAGGATTGAGTTTTCGCAGGGAGTTTCTTTGTTTAATAAAGTTGGCTGATGTTCGGGTTTAGTTTGGGATTGTTGATTTTCTGTGTCCCTTGGGGTATGTGAAGGTTTGCAGATTTGATAATAGTTTTGTTTAAGTAAGTGATGGAGGTGAGAAGGGATGTGATGTCGGGGATTTTGTGTTGGGTTATGTGAGTTTCAATATAAGTGGTATATTCGGGCCAGTTTCTTTTTTGTAGTTTAGTTGTATGTATGGTTTTTTTTGGGAGGGGGTTGATGGGGGGAGTTTAAGGGGAATAAGAATAGGAAGGTGGTGTGATTGTAGGTCAGTAATAGTGGTGTCCAAGTAAGTAAGTGGTGAGAGAGGGGGAACAAATGTGACGTCTGGGGAAGTTGGGGAATTGGTTGGCTTTTGGGGAAGGAATCGGGTGGGGAGGTGGTTTTGAATTAAAGGATATTTAGGGATTCACGTTCGTTAAGGATATGATTGCCTCGGGGTCAGAGGGGTAGTCTGTACCAGGCAGTGTGGTGAGCATTAAAGTCTCTTCCTCCGAGGATGAGGTTTGGGTATGTGGATAAGGGTGTTTAGGGGGGTGTGAGGTTATTTGGTTGGGGGTTTGGGGAAGTGGGGTGGCCGATATAGAGATTGATGAATATTATAGGTAGTCTTATTCAAAAGGATGGAACAGGATTGGGATTTTATTAGTTCGTTTGGTAATAGCGTGGAGGTGTCGGGGGTTGTGTGTTGTGGTAAGTAATGTTGTTCTGGATCAGTGTTAGGCGGGCGCGCTGGGGTGGGTGGGAGGGGGAGTAGATAGCGTCATAACCGTAAAAAGGGGGGAGTGGGGTATTTTGGGGGAGGGAAGCTTCTTGAATGATGGCTATATGGATATTATGTTTTTAAGGAAGTGGTTTAGTTCTGTAGATTTATTGGTTAGGCCATTTATATTTAATTGTAGTATATTGAGAGTTGGGGGGTTAGTTTTGGGGAGGGGGGGGTTTTGAATACTAGTGGGAGGTTTGCATATTGCGCAGAAATAGCCTATGTTATCTCTGGGGAGCTTTTGGAATGGGGAGCAGGTCAGGTGAACCCACCCGAGACAGCTTTTGCATTGGACGCTGTTTAGTCCTACTATTAGTTGCATATGGGCAATAAAATCTATGGGGGCCTGGGTTTTTCTCGACGTCACCCGACCGAAGAAGAAGTAGTCCCATCGCCAAGAAAGAAGAAACAGCCAGAAAAGATAGATTGGAGAGGTTGTTAAAGAAGTAAGATAAAGGTGTTAGAAAAACAAAGATATCTCCGACCTGTTGTCCCGGCGCCCGTCCGGATCCTGTCGACAATGTCCCTCCTGGTGGAGGGGGGGATGGTGAGCGTTCTTGTAGCTTCCCCCCGGGGAAGAAGTTCCTTCCCCTTGAAGAGTTCTACGCCGGGAGAGAGGCATCCGGTTGCACCAAGCGCAGGCGACGCTCATCGAAAAACCTATAAATAAATAAATATATAAATAATATAATATATAATAACTATATATAAATATATAAAAATATATATATATATAATATATATATATAATAGTTATATACGGTAATATATAATATATATATATAATATATATATATATATATAGTAATATCTATATATATAATATATATTATATATATAATAATAATATATATAATATATATAAACGTATATATATATATAATATATATATATATATATAACTATATATATATAATATATATATATATATATATATATATATATATATATATATATATATATATATATATACTTACTTGGCCAAATTTAAATGGTTGTGATGAAGAGGAACCGAAACCACCAAAGATTGGGGCACTAGGAGTAACCTTGCTTGTTTCTGGCTTGCCAAATGAAAATCCAGCATTCTGAGGTTTTACATCATTATTACCAAATACAAAAAGAGAACTGGTAGACTTGGGATCGCCAAATGAAGGGATCTTTGAATCTCCAAAAGAAGGAATAGGTTTATTATCTACTGACTGCGTTGAACTTGAATTACCAAAGAAACTGAAACTTGTGGGATTAACTTTTGGTAATCCTTGTGAGAAAAATTCATTCTGGTTCTTCATATTAGAATTATCAAGTTTTGGGAACTCGAACTTAGTTCCAGAATTCTGAGTAGTTGAGAGAGTATTACCGAACTGAAATATAGAACTACTTTTTGATTCCGGATTACCAGTTGGTTTTTCGGCTGGTTTTGTTACCATGCTAGGAACAGATGGTTTAAAAAATGAAAAACTTGTTGTTGAAGTAGTTGTGGTGGAAACAGAATCAGAAGCACTATTTGGAGATACTAAGGATACAGTTGAAGCAGGAGTTGCACCAAATATCAAATTTGAAGATGGTAAAGAACCTGTCGAATTTTTAATACTGGTTGATGACTGAAGAGTGGAGGATGAGGCTTTGTTTTCAACAGGCACTTGAAGTATGGATGAGGTTGCAGGCTTCTCAACAGTAGGATTGCTAGATTTTATCCCTGTGATATCAAAAGATATAGATTTAGATGGTTCTTTACTTGAAGACTGCAAAGTTAGAGTATTTGAAGTACTTGCACTTCCATCATTTGATGATTTTAAAGGATTATTTATTTGAACTGTTCCTGAACTATCTTTAGAAAGAGGGGAACCAACTCCAAAATTGAAACCAGATGTCGTTGACACTGGAACACCAAAAGAGAAGCCACCTGTTGTTGCTCCTTTTGTAGAGCCTTGATTAGCTTCAAAGCTTAAGATATTCGATTTTTCATTTTTTGAGGAGGTTGCACCAACCTCCAAAGTTACAGCATCTGACTTTATATCATTAGAGGAATTGACTCCAAAACTTATTTTATTGTCTTTTGACGAGTTTGCTCCAGCTGCAAAACCAGATTTTAAATTCTTTGAACTATTTACATCCAAATTTGAACTGCTTGACTTTTCCTCCTTAGGCAGTGTAGTATTAATTCCAAAGCTAAATCCACTAGGTTTTTCTAATTCTACATTTGAACTGATTGTCTTTTCATTCTTAGACAGAATTGGGTTAACTCCAAAACTAAATCCACTGGATTTTTCCTTTATGGCATCTGGTGTAGTTCCAAATTTAAAAGTACTCAATGAATCATTTGTTTTTGGCTTTGGATTTGCATCAAATTTAAAATTACCAGTTAATGCTTCTGAAACCATTTCTGAATGACTTAAGTTAGCCCTTGGAGTGTCACAACTTTGGCACTTCTGATAAGCATTTTTATTCCGGACACAACAAGTTTCACATTCCCATTCATCTTTTCCTTTCAAAAACTGTGAAGGAAAAGACCCTGCCAAAGTTGCTTTACATTGTTTGGGCGAATCACTCGAAGAGTTGGGTCTCAAATATTTACAACTTGTGCATTTAACTTCCAAACTGTTGTTAGTAATAAAGCATTCAGGACAAATCCACATGTTTTCTTTTTTTGATTTCAAATCATCTTGATGTTGTGGGGCAGTTGTATTTTTTGACGTTTCAAAAGAGAAAGGAGACATTTCTGTAGAGGACTTTGTTTTACTTTCATTTTTACTTTTTGGTTTTGCCGATTTACAACAAAGGCAATTAGAACAATTTGATGTATTGTGTACAAGACATGATTCACAAACCCATGACCCTTCAGAAGGCTTAAAAGCCTCACCCCAGTTATTAAGAGAAGACTTAGCAGAGTTACTAATACCTAAATTATTTTTAGACGATTTTGGAGCTTCGCAGGAAGCGCAAACATCAACAGAAGCTTTGTTTTGAAGAAGACACTTGGGGCACTCCCAGGTGCCTTCTGGACGTTTAAAAGCTTCTCCCCAACTTCCAGTATAACTTATTGACTTCTTATCAGAGGAAATCTCTTGACTCTTAGATACCTTTTTAGGTTTTGCAGCAAAGCATGCAACACAAGTTTCTTGTTCACTTTTGTTTTGAAGTAAACAACTTTCACATTCCCATGATCCCACTGGCTTTTTAAAACTACATCCCCAATTTTGCGAAGTTGACGCCGATTCGGGAACCTTAGTTTTTTGTGGTTTTGGTGTTTTACATGCAACACATTCTAAATTAGAATCATCATTCTGAAGAAGACAGGTATCACAATCCCACTTGCTTTTCTTAATAATGAAACCGGGTGTTTCAATATTTGACAAAGAACTTTCTTTCAATGAGGTCAATTCTGCCTCATTAATTGGCAGGCTAAATTTAAATTCAATACTACTTCTGGGCAATTTTTCTAATAAAGTAAGATCTGAAACGACTGCTGGGTTAGAAAATTTATAGTCAGCATTATCAAAAGCAGAATTTTTCACTTTAACAGGAAGCTTTTCATTCACTTTGGTAAATGTTACCGAATCATTATTTTGATCATTGACTGTACTGAACTTTTGAGCATCAGCCTTATAAGGAGTAGAGCTAACAGTCGAAGAATCGTATTTACTTAGTTTTGAAGCATTATTAGAGCTGTCAAAATATGAAGTTTGTCTGGTGCCAGGATTTCTGAAAAAAATAAAAAATAAAATAAAATAAAACTAACATTAGATATTAAATATACAAACTTAATGTTTAATGATAGTTCTTGACTCAATTTATTTCTTTGTTGTACAAGTCTGATACTGATTTATTTATAAAAGTATCAGAAATTAATCTTGTATGAATGCTTAAAGTAAGAAGTGTGTATTTTAATTCAAAAGCAGATCCAGATGTTAAGGATAATGCCTTAAAAGGTCAAGTTTCACACTGTTACGTAGTAAAATATATTACAAATTAGCTGTACACATTTATCATTTATTTTTTTCATAATTTCGAATTGATGATTTAACAAGAGAACATTGTGTTAATAGTAAGACAATTTTTTTTGCCTATATATATATAATATATATATATATATATTATATTTAATATATATATATATATATATATATATATATATATATATATATATAAATATATAATATAATATATATAATTATATATCTATAAATATATAATATAATATAATAATAATATATCTTTCTTATCTTCCTTATATTTCCCAAGAATGGGAGTAGGGCGCGCGACGGGCATCGGAAAAAGAAAAGCAGTGAAGAAGAACATGACACAAGTCGAAAAGAAAGACCCATACCCTACAGCCCCCTCAGAACCATTAATTAGTGGGAACCCATCGCAGTCAGAAAAATCCAACCCTAAAGCTTTCATGGGACACGCGATGGACCCTCACTATGGTAAGTCGTCAATGTAAGGGGTTCATCCCTTGGCCCAGGTGGGCGACAACCATACCCTCAAAACCCCGCCATTCACTCTGTTATACACCTGTCTTCTCGCCTCTACCAAACTCACATTTCCTTCCTTCAAACATTCGTTTACTGACTCAATCCACTTTTTCTTCGTCTCCCCGCCGGTCGGTTTCACACACTCGCCACTATACATTCGCTTAACCACCGCTATCATTCATCCTTTCCATATGACCACCATCTCAACATCTTTCATTTATTCTCTCATTAACCCTTTTCTTCACACCACACCACTCTCCTAATAACGTTCATTCCTCTCTTATCAATTCTTCCTCACACCTAGCACAACCCTAAGATTGTCCATCTGAACACATTGAACTTTAGATCTATACTTCTTATTCACAACCATAGTTTCTCACTACTATCAATAACACAGGTAACAACATAACCCTCATGTAAAACCACTAGCACACTCAAGACTTAGTCCCTTTACATTTCACCAACGATTTAATTGCACGAGCGCCACTTCCCTGCCATTCACAACTTTCCTACTACACCTGCATCATCCTTCCCTTCTCATCCAACATAGACCCTAAATATTTAACTCAGACACTTTTTCCAGCTGCTCAACATCTACCATAACTTCACACTGAGGAGTGTCCTCACTCACCACCATAACCTTACTCTTATCCACGTTTACTTTCAAGCCCCTCCGTTTACACACCCTGTCTCTCTCTACCAATCCTCCAACTCTCTTCAGATTCGCCACATCAAAAACCAAATCATCCGCATAATAATAGGTAGGGCACCTCCCCATTCTCCATCTCCACCATTCTACACCATTTCCTGCCACCCCACCTCGAATTCTTTCATAACCCCAATCCATATTACAAATTGAATAACCAAGGAAGACATAACAACAGACCCTGTCTTACTTCCGCTGTAATCTAAACTAATCACCAATTGACACCATTCATTCTTACACACGCTTCAACTATCGTCATACATACTTTTGACTCCATATAAGAGGCCTACCACCAACACCATTATATCACTAACAACCTGCCATAAACCTCCCTATTAACTCTATCATCACGCCTGTTGTAAATCCATAAAAACCTAAAATACAATTTATTCTTCTTCTCCCTCATTTCTCAATCATTTTGGTTCAATGTAAAGTTTTGATCCACACATCCTCTACAATTCCTAAACGCACTTTGTCTTCCCAATCAGTCCTTCAGTCACCCGAGCACTCTTTCGACCCAAAATACCAGCATATATTCTTATAACACTCAATAAAAAACTTATTCCCCTATAATTTCTACAGTTCCCCTTAGCTCCCTTACCCCTTATATAAGGGTCTATTACCGCTCTGCCTCCAATCCCTTGGAACTATACCCCTATAAACGCTTTAATTACACAACTTCCAAATCCAATCATCACCATCTCGCCTCCGTTCTTGATCATTTCACCAGAATTCCATCTATACCTGCAGATTTAACCATTCTTCAAACTTTTTTCAACCTACCCATTACTCCTTCCTTACTAATAACCTCATCCCCAAAAATTACCTATTCCCTCTTGCACCAACAACCACACACATTCACTATAACCTCCTTCATTACTGTTTAAATTGTGGATTTTCGTGTTCTTTCAACACTCCCCTCACATCCATCTCATCCGTCAAAAAGCACCATCCCTATTCATTACTATAATTCCCCTTATTCTCATTCCTTAACCTTTCGCGCTTTCCTATTCCCTTGTAAGTCCCAATCACCTCCTTCCAAACTGTTCATTTACCTCTTGTTTTCTCCACGTATACACCTTTTCTAGTATTTCTTTTTTCCTCTATAAATTCAAGCATTCTTTCTTTTGAGTCTTTCATCATTTGCTTTAGTATCATCAACCGACGCTTTCTTTTTACCTTAACCGCTTTCATCACCTCTCATTCCACCATTCACTGTAACATTCTTACTCCTACTTTAAGCACATCCACATACTCCTTTGCACTACTAACAATTGCTCCTTCATTTGCCCCACAGATTTGTTCAGTATCAACTTGTTCACATTTCAACTGTTTTTAACAGCAGAGCGCTCTTACAATACTTATCCTATGCTTGCTTCCTTATTGTCCTTGCTCACTACTCCTTCACTCTTAATTTTAAAACTACTTCCTTCGGATCACCTTCCTTTCCCATCCAAGCCCCCACTAACTTAATTTTACATAGAACACAAAATGATCCGTAACCCATTCCTAAACCCATAACTGATTTAACATCCAATCACATAGCTTCAACATCTCCTTTCTTCGCACATCAACATAAAAACAATAATACTTTCAACTTCGACACCATCTCAAACCTAACGCAGTTTAAATACATGAATACTCTTGTGGTTAAAGAAAGTATTACTTATGTTTCACATACAATACCCATTTTTGTTATCAACAATTTTATTCGTTCTTAAGTTTCTTTATAATAACATTTAAAGACTATTACTTTTATGAGCAAACAACCAGTTGCAGAAATAGGTCAATAAATTTCCTCGAACTTTAATCTTAAACCTGATACACAACTATCTAATCCCTAACCACACTATATATCTAAGGAAAGGATTCCAAACAACACACTACATTATACGGCTTCAAAGTGTTTCTTCTATTTGAAGATAAAACCCCGCAAGTTTTTAAAAAACACCTCCAAAATCATAATTTATAAATATCAAATCTTAATAAATGTTTTAAGAAAACTTCGCATTTGTTCACAAATTTTAACTAATAGTGTTAAAGGGATTCCTATCTTAGCTTAAAACAGTATAGCTCAAGGCTGCAGAGTCAGAACGCCGCTAAGGTCCTTGAGTGGAACCTCAAGTAAAAATCTCAGCTTACTGTAAAATATTTTTTGTATTTGTTATCGTAAGTGAAAATAAAGGTTTTAAATACAATTATTTTCTTTATACTTCACAAATTTCAAAACCTAGAATTAACTTACATGCTCCGCAGCCCTGCCATGGCTTTACCTCAAAGTTTCCTCCAAACTAATATTTATTCCAAGTTTTAACATGAAAGTACAAAATGCAGAACGTCAATTTATTTTAAAAATGGTGCATCAACAAAAATGTCACACAAATTGAAAAAGTTTAGTCATCCCCTATTTATTTTATTAAAAAAAAACAAAGATATAAATATCTCTCCTTATTTTTCTTGCAATAAGTACTACTACTAACAATAATAATAATAATGCTTACTTGAATGACACTTGATTCGATATCTTTTCTTTAGTGATAAAACTTTCTGAGGAATTCTGTGATATAGTCTTTACTGTTGAAGAAACACTTTTATTATCTGGTCTACATTCTTTGTGCTTCATTTCATAACTTGCTTCCTTCACAGATTTTTCACTTTCATCAGATTTTGATGAGAATAATGAAGAGAAATTTTTTGTTATCTTTACCTAAAAGAACAAATATTACCTTTCTTTTAAACCCTATATTGCCTATTTGAGTCATGGATTCAAATTAAAATTAAGTTACAAGACATATTGCAAATCTAAAATCTTAAAATTAATTAAAACTGATTTCAATATCAATGTAATGGGGTTGTTTTCAGCATTAAAAGGAAAAGATCTTGGATGACGCTAAACTGGAAAGCTCGCTTTGAATCCGACAGAGGTGTTTGAATCTTATCATGCAATCAGAATACGTGCGTGCACTGAGCTTAAACCCCATCAGAATGAAGTCATCATCATTTGTTGAAACCAGTGCGGGGTGCGAGGGCAAATCTGCAATACGCAAATAAATAAATATTTATATTGATCCAATATAAATAAATCAATATTGCAAACTATACATCTCTTGATATATAATTAATATCGTTAAACCACCAATATATTTTTTAACGACTAACTAAAATTACATTTTATCCCACCAGATAAATAACATAAATATAAAATATAATATATATATAATATATATATATATATTATATATATATAAATATATATATATTATATATTACTATAATATATATATATATATAATATATATATATATATATATTATATATAATATATATAATATATATATATATATATATATATATATATATATATATATATATATATATATTATAATATCTATAAATTTATATAATAATATACTATATATACTCGTACATATATATAAAAGAGCGTTTGAAAAGAATTATTTCTTGGAATTAGCTCTATTACGCTTCCGATGATGATTGAAGCCCCTCCATACATTATCTTTCCCAGGGTAAAATATTTGAAGAAGGAATGGTTGCTCTTCTGTCGTTTTAACCTCTATAAATTACATCAACTTTAACAAGTGACAAGAATTAAATCATTAATAGTTAATCTATTTATTATATTATGTGCAAAGGTTTTCATATTGTGTAATAGACAATATTTACGTTTGGTATTGTTATTATATATTTAATTAAGTTAATTAAAATTTCTTTCCAAATAATATATATATATATATATATATATTAGAATATATATATAATATAATATATATATATATATATATATAATTAATATATAATATAATATTAAGAATAGGGTTATGAAAAGAATTAGAGATGAGGGTGGCAAGGAAATGGTATTAGAATGAGGGAAATTTAGGTGAGTGGAGGGGCCCTACCTATTATATGCCGGATGAATTTGGTTTTGTGTGGTGAATCTGAAGAGAGTTGAGAAGGAATTGGTAGAGAGATTTGGCAGGGTTGTAAAAGGTGGGGTTTTGAAAGTAAACGTTAGAACTAAGATAAGGTTAGGTTGTGTGTGGAGGACAGTCCTCGGGTATTAAGTTATGTTAGTGGTGAGCAGCTGGAAAAGTGTCTGAGCTTTAATATTTAGGGAATATGTTGGATGAAAAGGAATGCGAATGTGCAGAAGTGTAGTAGGAAAGTTTGTGAATGGCAGGAAGTTGGCTGGTGTATGTAAATCCTTGGTGGATGTGAAGGGAACTAAGTCTGAAGTGCGCTGGGTCTTACATGAGGGTATGTTGTTACCTGTGTTAATGTAATTAGTGAGACTATGGTCTGGAGAAAGAGGTATAGATATTAAAGTTCATGTGTTCAAATGGACAACCTTGGGGGCGTGTTAGGTGGGAGAAGAATTGATAAATGAGGAATGAACGAATTAGAGAGTTGTTGGTATGAAGAAAGGGTAATGAGAGAATAATGGTGTTGAGATGGTTTGGTCATGTGGAAAGGATGAATGATAGTTGGTTGGTTATGCGGATGTAGAGGTGAGTGTGTTGGGGAATCGACCGGCTGGGAGATTGAAGAAAAAGTGGATTGGGCGTCAGTAAAGAAATTTCTGGAGAGAGAAATGTCAGTTTGGCAGAGGCCAGAAGAAAGGTGCATAATAGGAATGTATGGCGGGGGTTTGTGAGGGGTTTGGTTGTGGCCCACTCTTGGGGCCAGAGGGGAGTGATACCATTACACTGACGATGATGCCATAGTGGAGGGTCCGTCACGGTTCCGTGAAGCTCTAGGTGTGGATTTTTCTGACTGTGACGAGTTCTCACTAATAGGGTATATGAGGGGGCGGTGAAGCATGGCTTTACTTTGTCGACTTTGTGTCATAGTTCTTCTACTACTTTCTGTTTCCCGTGCATTGCACGCACCTTTCCCCCAGTCTGGGGGAAAAAAAAAAGGTAGATTATATATATATAATATATAATATATATATAATAATTATATATATAATATATATAATATATATTATATATATATATATATATAATATATACTATATATAACTCTTAAATATTATTTTTACAAAAAAAACACAAAAATAAAACAGACATGGGAAACACAATTAAAAATGAACACAAAAACACCAAAACTCCAACTCAGAAATCTATCAAAATCCACTCTCTCAAACCCTCCAAACTATGAAACAACAAGCAAACATCCCGCACACACTTGCAAACAAGTCATTAACCACCACACTCAAAAAAACAGGAAAATAATCAAATCCGTCAAGAAAATGAAACATGCAAACTATTTATTAGTCACTGACTTAGAAAACACCATAAAGTCCCTTAAAACTCATCAGCAACAGGACCTTGAACAACATCCAAACGGAACGCCTCAAACCACCTAGGGAACAACCGCAGTAACATACAATAGCTCTATCAATCTATCCTCTCCATCTTGAAAAGAGCAATCATCATACCAAAGTTTGAAACCCAATAAAAGACCCCTTAAACCCTTCCTCCTATCGTCGCAATCCCACACTATTCCAACTATGTAAACTTCTAGAAAAGCTCATTTTGACCAAAACACCACGCATCCCCAAACAAAAATTCCAACACGGTTTCCAACAAAACCACAACAGCCCTCATAAACAGCATACAACCAACAATAAAAGGCTTAAATCTCAACACCCACACACCAAAACAGTCACTATAGCATTGACATTAACAAAGCTTTAGACAACCACAGTTCCCGATATCATAATTTATTCATAAAATAAAATCAAATATTCCCACTAACCTAAAGAAATGGATTTCAAACTTCCTATCAGGGAGAACAGCTTAAATACAGACAAAGAATCCCGTACAATAAATATTAAAAACGGCGAATCTCAAGGAGCAATCCAATCCCCACACCCTATTTAACTTATTCACAGCCGATCTACCAAGACGACAAACAGACCACCCAAACATAAAACCTACGCAGATGACATCACCATTGCCACCACACACCAGAACCTAAACAGCTACAATTCACACCCAACAACACATCAACATAATTCAAACTTGGCTGACCGACAATAGAATGCCCTCTTCACCAAATAAATCATCAATTTACTCTAATCACAACAAACCAACAACTTCGGTACTACCCCTCCAAATCAACATAAATAACATCGCTATCCACCTAAACAAAACACCTAAAATCCTTGGCGTAACACTTGACTTTCACAAAACATATAGATAACATAACAACATTAGCAAACAGGAAACTAAACATACTAAGAACCATAGCCGGTACTGATATCACAAATAACAAACATATCCATCACCACATAAAAAATTCATCTGTCCAACACTAAATTACGCCCTACCAACATGGCATCCATTACTGACCAAGGGAAATATAAGAAAACTACATATAACCCAAAACAAGGCACTATGAATTATAAAAGGATGCACATCTATAACACCACATCAACATCTTGCAATGAAGAAACAAAAAACTCCCCATAACAAACACTTGAATGGTAACAACACCTCATTCAAGGCCATTATACAAACCCTCAGCACCCATGTACAGCGCCCTGTAAACCCCCATTATCACAGACTAACAACCTGCGTCATCTCCAGCAATATCCAAACAAAATCTGAATTCGACAACGGGTCGCGCCTTCACCGTAACATCATCCGCACCAACCCAAAAAAATCATCTGAATACACCAAACAGTTCCGAACACACTCCTAAACAAAAATTTTTTAAGAAACTGACAACCAAACAATATATATACTAAATGAACATCACCAAAAATAGCATTTGAATTTAACTCTCTCCCAAAAACCATTCAGTCGTCCTTGGCCAAACTAAGATGCGACCACCACTGAAAATTTACAACACTTTAAATAAAGATTCAACCTTAATCAAACCTCCTCGAATATCGTACAAATTTGGCAACGCAGATCCCGGACTGTGTCAAATTTTCCCACTGTCACTGCCAACCGTCAATTCAAGAGAAATCTTGGGGAATTTTATCCTAGGCAATCCTGTGAGGAGGCCGGAAGCGGCGCGGGGTATCTGGAGGCACTCTCCAAGACAGGGGGTCAGGGGAGAGAGGTAAGGTATATATAATTCATGATATTATATATATATATATATTATATAATATATATATATATAATATATATATATATATTATTATATTAATAGATTTATATATAAATCTATATATAAATATATATCTATATAATATATATATAATATATATAAATAAGTATATATAATATATATATAATATATATATATAATATATATATAATATATATATATATAATATATATATATATACGGTATATATATAATCATCATCACCCACCTTCTTTCCCCAAGACTGGGGGTAAGGTGCGTAACATGCACTGGAAACAGAAAATAGTAGAAGAATATGACGCAAGTCGAAAAGAAAGCCCAGCCCTACCGTCCCCTTTATACCTTTTAGTGAGAACTCGTCGCAGTCAGAAAATCCACCTTAGAGCTTCACGGAACCGCGACGGACCCTGTGCTCTGAGTGCGCTGGGAATCGACCGGCTGGGAGACCAAGAAAAGTGGATTGAGGGATACCGCAGTGAGGGTCCGTCGCAGTCTCTTGAAATATTTAGGGTCGATTTTTCTGACTGCAACGAGTTCGTTCTCACTTGAGGGTATAAAGGGGACGGTAAAAAAAAAAGGGGGCTTTCTTTTCGACTTGCGTCATGTTCTTCTACTTTTTTATTCCGGTTGATGCTACGCACCTCACCCCAAATCTGAGGATAAGATAATAATAATATAATAAAAAATAATAATACTAATAAAGATAATAAAATAATAATAATAATAATAATAATAATAATAATAATAATAATAATAATAATAATAATAATAAACAGCATTTGTCTTGATATAATTTTGCAAGATTTTTCCAAATTCCTGAAAACCTTCCTAACATTTTTGTTAATTTTCTTTAGGACAATTCTGGATAAACAAAAAATTGCCTTAATGAAACCGATCCAAGCTTTCGTCCACTCACGTTGGACATTTTCAAGGATATGACTTTATTTTCAGAACGAAGCCAAAATTAAAATTAAAATAATACATTTACTGCAAATATAACAAGTAAGAATAAAACTATAATTTAAAATATACGAAAAATATATGTGAAGTTTATAATTTAGATTGTCTTTTTCTTTCTTCTTCTAAGTAAAAACGTTAAGGTAAACGGATATTTCGTTATATTTTATATCCTTATAAGAAAACATAGACTGGACATTAATAAAAAATATAACGAAATGTCCGATTACCTTAACATTTACTTAGGAGAAAGAAAGAAAAAAGATCTAAATATTGAACTCGCACTTTATTTTTCGCATTTCTAATATAAGTTTAATCTTACTGTTAATTGCATAATTGATTATTTAATTTAATTTTGGCTTCGTTGTTAAAATAAGTCATATCCTTGGAAAATATCCACAGTATGGACGAAAGCTTGATCGTTCAGAAGGCAATATTTTGTTTTATTCAGAAAAGTCCTAAAGAAAATTAACAAAATGTTAGGAAGGTTTTTAGGAATTTGGAAAATCTTGCAAAAAATAATAATAATAATAATAATAATAATAATAATAATAATGAATAATAATAAATAATAATAATAAATAATAAATAATAAATAATAAATAATAATAATAATAATAATAATATATAAATAATAATAAATATAATAAATAATATAAAATAATAAATAATAATAATAATAATAATAAATAATAATAATAATAATATAAGAAATATATATAATAATATATATATATATATATTATAGAATATATATATATATATATATATATATATATATTATATATATATATATATAATTATATATATAATAGAATATATATAAAGTTTACATAGAGAGGAGAGCCCATATGTAGAAATACTAAAATCTGGGACGTTTTCTTGTCCTAGATCGTTGGATTCTTCAGGATCTTCAGTAAACAATCTGACTCTGCGTTAATGATCTCTTTTTGCTTGCCAGACTTACATTAATGCTCCGTTTTTCGTTTCACCTGGAAAATTAATAACAATTGCAAGAGACCATTTTACTTAAATCAATCAAATATCCCATGCAAATCAATCCATGAATGCAAAACTGGTGCAAATCGATAAGACTTAAATATGCTTAAACAGTCAGGAAGAATTAAAATTAGAAATAATTCAAAATTCCATAAAACAACCGATTTATCATTGATAAACTAAGAAAACTAAAATAATAATTAATAAAACATCAAAGTCAGTCATAAGTTGGGGATCTCATCCTTTATATTTGCCTAAGCAAATGGAGTAATAAATATTTTAAAAGAAAATGTCTTTTTTACCTCTGATTCAAATCTCTGACATGAAAAAAAAATTATACTTTTTTTTTAAAAACTTCGAAAATCAAGAAAATTTCACTTGTTTTACTAATAATGAAAGATGAATTCTCGCACTTTAGGTTAGGATTTATCTTTAGACTAGATTTTATATTTCCTTTTTGTTAAACAAATTTTTCAATATATTTTGCTTTTTCAAACCTAATATATGTAAGGTAAGTGTCAATCAATTTAAAAAAATAAACCATGACAAACTTTAAATAAATACATAGATGAAACCTTTACTAATATGAACAATTATTTCCTAAAATTATTACTGCTTAAATCTACCAAACTATACAATTTCCAGAAGGATTTCCAGTTTTTCTTATATAGTGTTTAATGAAAATGGTTTAATTTTATTATTAGTATTTTAATTTCAGAAGACTTTAATATTACTTTAACATTTTAAGTTTAAGAGGCGGCCATGTCCTTTGATTTATTTATCCTGATATAATACCATAATAGTAATTTTTTGTTGTTTAGTTTAAAACAAAGAAGGATCCAACTTTGCTATATTCTCACGAATAAAATGAAGCGAAAGGCATAATTATTAAATATTTCATTAATATAATTTATTTTCTTTTAATCTTCGTTGTTGCAAGACCCGTCCACCATCTAAACCTCTTCAGCACTATTCTTCATGCGAGTCATTGTTGCTTTGTATCAGAGAATTTTATTAAATTTACTTTTGACACATTGTTAAAACAAAAACAATATTCGAAATAATATAATCCAATTAAGGAATTGGGATGGCAATGGAGCTGTAAACAAATTTCAATTAAAATTTTAGTATCAATTGATAAAAATTATATTAGGAAGATGATAAAGGATGGACATTAAACTTAACCACAACTGTTAATTTGAAATTTATCTTGCAGATTAATTGGGGATTTAACATCACACACACACAACAAACACACAAAAATTAAAATAACAATATAAAATAAAAAATGAAACCATGAGGGGGGGGGGGGGGGGGGGGGGGGGGGGGTGAATTTGTTTGAATAAGGTGGAAAAAAGAAATAATAAAAAATTGTAGTAAGGGAAATTATCATGATTACATGATAAAAACATCTCTTATGGGACCGAACATATAAATTTACACATAGTCAGAAAAATACAACGCAAGGTTCTGGATGAAAGTGTTATTAACACTTGTCTGGTTTTGCCATACACGTGAAAACTGACTGGCGAAGAACAACATCCCAAACTTTGCTAAATATAATAAAAACCGACAATATTTTAAAATGTTTTTATATATATATATATAATGTTCAAATATACCCTAATGTAGTATTTGGAAGAGTTAAAGTAGATTAACTAACCTTCCATAGATTCACGAAGTCTCTTCCTACTTGATGGGAAAGAGCTAATTGATCCGTTTGTCTGACAATTATAGTTTTCAGTACGGGTTTCTGAGAAAGAATGCTTTAAAGCATTATTATCAGAGTCATCTCGTGGAGGTAAAAGCTCACTATGAAAGTTTGATGTGCTGGGTTTTAAAAGTACAGGATCACCTAATAGGTCTTCATTTCCTAATAGTTATCAAAAAGGGGATAAAACCTCAGCAATATCTAATAATAATGACCAAGTTAAAAAATGTACATGAATAAACAATACTAATACAACATACTTCAGATCACTGAACATTAAGATCAATAAAATAATTCTTATATTATACTTACCTCTTTTCATTAAATAAGGGGATAGAGATGGAGTGGAAGCCATAAAAGATTGATCTTCTTTAAAAGGTGGAATTATATTTTTTAAAAGGAGCCCAAGAATTCATGTTTGGAGCTTGCCTGAGAACAGCTGAAATACAGCAGCATTCGCTGTCAATTTGTTCTGCAATACCTGGAAGATAAATTAAATATAAATAACACGTCAACAAAAAACAAAAAAACTATAAAAAGCTAATTAATGAGAGAGGCAATTGAATCTATTTAGAGAAGTTCACACGCAGTTACCTGCAAATGGTGCAAAAAGCTCAGATTATTTTTCCTGAAATTAAGTTCTACAAGTATGTTTTACATAAGCAATACTATATATTGCTGATTAAAATTTAAAAATTAAATCCACTGTTTTAAATAAAATCATCTTGCCTAAATGACCAAATAAGATAATTAATATATAATTAATATAATTATAATATATATATATATATATATATATATATATATATATATATATATATATATATATATATATATATAAATATATATTTATATATATATATATATATAAATAAATATATATATTCCAACCTTCTTCTGGATATAACTGATTTAGACGTTTTTCTTTCTTTGTTTCAGATGAATATGATGTGTTTGAACCGAAACATCCAGAACTATTATAAAAAGAATCTTCCCTATCATCTGGGATTGTTGATGGGCTTGAACTCTTTAGCCATTCTGACCAAGAGGAATTTGAAAACAGGCCTGATACAGTATTTGTGACCCGGCGTAGTATGCCATCCTAAAATAATAATAATAAAACATGTTGAAGGTCTTTTAATATAAAAAAAGGTTCTTAGAGGTAGAATTTAAAATTAATGTGATATTTGAAAGGAAAGGAGAAAAAAAAAAAGATTTCTGCTCCTAGTATCTGATAATAGAAGACAAATAAATGCATTAAAAATGCTTGCAGATTTCCCAGAATTATTTCTGGGTTATAACTTCTAATACTGCTGAAGAGAATCCTTTCTCCATGGGATAAACAATTTAAACCCAAGTAGGAATACGTTGAAAATGGAAGATAAATACATTAAAATCATATGTTGATTTCCCAAAATTATTTCTGGCCTATAATTTCTAGTGCTGCTGTAGAAAATTCTTTCTCCTTGGGGAAAAACAATTTATACCCAAGTAAGTAGGATTGAGTGATAAGCATTTCAAAATGTTCGTGTTTTGAAAATCATCCCATAATAATAATAATAATAAAAATATAATACTAGGGTATATAATTGTGTAGCCTATATATCTTCTTGTGTACTTGAATTTTTTTCTTGTCAGCTGCCTTTTTTTTTTTTTTTTTTTAAAGCAGTATACACCAATATCTTTGATATTCTGACCCATGCATCACATCTCAATCAGAATTTTCTACTAAATAAGGCATTGCACAGCTTCAACTTTCCAACTTCTTGGACATGGCTCTATGTGTAACTATTGGCTCTTTCCTCAGACTCAAGAAGCCACTCAAAGGAGCGACATTTTAAGACAGAAGAGAGATCAAGAAATGAGATGGGAGTCCCTGATGAATATTCCAAAAAAGACTTTCAAAAATACTCAAATATAGTTATAGTAAGTGTCTTTTTGAAGTTATTTGTTATTATTTGCCAAATATTTTATGTTCCAATGTGGAGTCCATCTTTTGCCCTGGTCACTTAATTTAATTTTATAATTATATGTTCAACTAACAAATGGCATAATATTACATTATTGTGTTTTGAAAACCAAAGAACCACAAATGTAACAAAAGTTACTTAGATTATTCATTCAGACACTTTCTCCGAGACATTTTCATTTTTTTTACTGCAAAACTGTTATGAGAATAATCAAACTAACACAAACAACATGACAGCAGACAGATAACCAATATGCTATCGAAATGACTACTAAAGCTACTACCCAAATGAAGTTGATAAATGTCACCAATGATAAGTAACAATGAAGTCCTAATCTTACACCTACAACCCTTTACTTTTTTGGGGGGTTACAGCCCCAACTGTGACCAGAGCAGTATCTGCAAGTCTAAAGAAAAGTAAAAAAATAAAGAAAGAGCAACAATAATAATTAAGTGTCTCCCAATAGAAATTAATTAACAAAGAAAATAATTCTGAAAAATAATAAAAAATCATAAAAGAACATTTATATTTTTTAACTTGGCCCAAGAAATTTTATCATTATTACCCAATGCAGAGTTGTGCACTTAATTAGTAGTCTAATTGTATTAAACGCAGTTAAAAATCTTATTATAGATAGAAGAGGCAAAAATACTTACATTAGCTTTTCTTTGAGAACTTGAATTCACATCAGCTTTTGTATTGTTTGAAAAACTTGAATTATAGTCATCTGTTGAAATTCTAGGTCTCTTGGCATTTAATGCAGTACCAGATCTCTTCAATCCAAAATTACTTTTATCATCAGTTAATGTGGGTGTTTTATGTGTTGGCTGTTTATTAAAGTCACTAGTTGTATAACATTTACTTGTACTCGGTCCAATATCCATTATCTATTTCATTAGTTTTAAATAAGCCTGCTGAGATAGAAATGTTTTAAAGAAAATATTTTAAAATAAATAAACAAAAGTGCCTCACTTCTTAAGTGTTGTAACTCAAGCAATAACTTTGACCAGAGGAAGAAGGTCAGATAATTCAGCCTAATTATTTTGGTCCTGCTAGATATCTGCCTGGCTGGAACAATCTTCTGGTCTATTATCGCAAGTCACAACTTTCAAATTACCTGTTGACAAGTTTATAAAATAAATTTGTTAACAGTATAGCCAGCCACAAAGTATCTTATATTTAAGAAACTTACGGGACATATCTTTCAAACCTTTAATATATATACTATATATATATATATATATATATATATATATATATATATATATATATATATATATATATATATATATATATATATATATATATATATATATACCTAAAAGGAGGAGAATCAGTCCAATAAAGTCGATTATAAGTATGGTACTGATAATCAGAACCTACATTATGAATACCCAGGTTATGGGTAATATCAACAATTATGTAATGAAAAAGTAATAATTACAGTACTGTACTTTTAATCCTTTCCTTACTCATTTTCTTCCCCCTTATTACTTCTTCATTCTTACTTGCCTGAGTAATATTAGGCAGAAAGTGCCCAAAATAAGCCAGTTTCATCGTTGTTGTATACTGGAGACATAAGACCTTTCTAATCACCTCATTAAGCTTGACGTATTAACTTCAGCTCATGCTGTATCTGTACCTCCAGCCTCACCCATCACTTGCGTATCATGCAGTCCATGCCTGTTACGGAAATGTCACAACCAACCATCACTAGCACTGCACTGAATACCTTAATGCTTGCCAAGTTATTCACATGCATTTCGTATGGTTTCAGAAGTTACTTTAGTACCATAGGCCTTTAAAAAAATTGTCCATTCCTTTCAAAATCTGTTAAACAGACGTCCATTAAAACAATATATATATATATATATATATATATATATATATATATATATATATATATATATATATATAGAAAAAAAAAAGTTTTATATATATATATATATATATATATATATATATATATATATATATATATATATATATATATATATATATATATATATATATATATATAAAGGTGGTCCTCACTCATAGAGAAAAAAAAATTTCAAAAATTTTAGATAGGACCCTTTACATTTGTGAAAAAACTGTCTATGCAAAATATTTTTGAATTTTGAATATTAGAACATCTTGCATAAGGATAGTGAAATTTGACTGTTAATGCTCACCGGACGTTTCTTGTAACGTTTAGTGGCAATTGCTTACATTGTTGTTAATGGTGCAACACACCGATTAGTCGTTGCATGTGTCTATACTTTGTGTCTGATAAAATAGGGCAATGCCCTATTCCGATTCCTCACACTATCTGATGACAGGATTGTTAAGGTGTGCATCTACAAAGGCAGAAGTGTTTACATTTTCATTTTAATTTTCTATATGCTTGCTTTATTATTATTATTATTATTATTATTATTATTATCATTATTATTATTATTATTATTTTATTTCATTTTTATTGCATTTCAGATAACATTAACTAGTAAAATACTTGATAAATTTTTAAAAGTTTAAACAAAATAAATTTGAAAATAGGGTTATTTAAGATGGCATCAACTAGACGAAAAGATTTTCTCGTTTCACCTCAACCTGAGCTTTTAGGTTCAAAGCTTCCCTCTAATGGAAAGTTATGGATGTAGTTTTATACTTACTTCAGCAAAAGAAGACTATTATCCGAAATTAACCACCAAAGTTACTGAAATGGTCGAGCAATTCTGGGACATGGCCAGAATTCCGAAGATGAGAAAAGATACTATTACAAAAATGGAAAAGCTATGAAAAGATTACGAACTAGTGAAAAAAGGGAAAACTCGTCGTTCTCCTAGGCAAATAGCAAGAGAGGATGCATTCAAAAATCAAATGGAGAATCTTTTTGACGTTGCTCATGCAGATGCATTAATGCAGATGACAAATGAAGAAGATAAAGCCTTTTTAATTGCCAAACGAGAGCCGGGTAGAAGAGGAAGAATGGGTAATACAGACAGAGCTCTGGCGAGAAAAGAGGTTAGAAAAACTGAAAGATAAGAATGAACTTTACAACTGAAGTAGAAAAATAACAATAATAGGGCAAACCAGGCAACAATGAGTGGTTTGCAGCCATGAAACCACCGCTATGAGCGGTTAATACTTCAAAGAGAGGGGGGACCTAGAAGCATGTGCCCTGGGTAAAACTTTGAGGTCGTTGTGCAAGATGTTCTAATTGGGTAAATAGAGAAATATTTCATAGAGAGGATTTTTAGAACCATAGGAACAGATTCGAAGGGTTGGAGTAAGATATTTTTGATTTTGTTTTCACCTCTATAGCTAAGGACCACCTTTATATATATATATATATATATATATATATATATATATAGATGGATATATAGAAGTAGTATATATATATATATATATATATATATATATATATATATATATATATATATATATATATATATATATATATATATATATATATATATATATATATATATATATATATATATATATATATATATATATATATAACAGGGATGAGAGATTACAAAATAAATAAGACTCCCGACCAGACTCCCACAGTCGATATTAAAACAACCGAATTCGAATTCCAAGAGCTTCCATATTTTAAAACTGAATTCTGACTCCCAATGGAAAATTTCATTGTGTATATATATATATAGAAGAAAGAGTATATATATATATATATATATATATATATATATATATATATATATAAATATATATTTGTATATATATATATATATATTATATATATATATATATATATATTTTATTTCCTTTATATATATATATATATATATATATATATATATATATCTATATATCTATTATATATATATTTATATATATATATATATATATATATATATA
This sequence comes from Trachelipus rathkii, assembly GCA_015478945.1. NCBI lineage: Eukaryota > Metazoa > Arthropoda > Malacostraca > Isopoda > Trachelipodidae > Trachelipus > Trachelipus rathkii. Next base: position 27,334 of record JABUQX010039250.1, read on the forward strand.
TATATATATATATATATATATATATATATATATGCTATATATATATACAGGGATGGCAATTTTGGTGATTTGTTTGATTTTAAATCACGTATTTTTTTGAATTTTTTGATATTTTTGATTTTTGATCAGAATCACACGCTCGAAATATAATTTGCATATCACAAATTATATATCGCGTGACGTTACAAATCTGAAAAAAATAGAAAAATAAAAAAAATAAAAATCACAATTGATTTTTTACAAATCAAATAAACCAAAATTGCCATCCCTGTATATATATAAATATATATATATATATATATATATATATATATATATATATATATATATATATATATATATATATATATATATATATATATATATATATATATATATCAGGGTTGGTGATTTTTTTATTTTTTGAAAAAAATCAAAAAATCAAAAAATCAATGATTTATTTGATTTTTTGATTTGATTTTTTTTGATTTTTTCAGGCACAAATAGCCTTTTTAATTATTTTGATAAAATTAGTAAATAACCCTAATTATTACCTAATTAATAAGTTTAGTAAGTATAATTATTATTTAGTTTAATCAAGTTATTTAAATTATATATATACACTGTATAATATGAGTAATCAAATTTTATTTCTTTATTGAAAATAATTTGAAACTACATTGATGAATTTGCTTTTTATATAGATGAGATATACTTATCGTTAATCAGCTGATAACTAGTAATAATTATTAATTTAGAAAAAAAAAAAATTTGCTTAAAAATCAAAAAAATTAAAAATCTATGATTTTTTTGATTTTTTGATTTCTTTGGTTTTTTTAGGAACACATTGCCTTTTTATTATTATTTTGATAAAATTAGTAAATAATCCTAATTATTACCTAATTAATAATAAGTTTAGTAATTATAATTATTATTTAGTTTAAGTTATTTAAATTAATATATACTGTATAATATCTGAGTAATCTAATTTTATTTATCTTTATTGAAAATGATTTCAAACTACATTGATGAATCTGCTTATTATATAGATGAAATATACTTATCATTAATCAGGTGATAACTAGTAATAATTATTAATTTAGAAAAAAAAAATTTGCCTAAAAATAAAAAAAAAATCAAAAATCAATGATTTTTTTGATTTTTTGATTTCTTTGATTTTTTTAGGCACAAACTGCCTTTTAATTATTTTGATAAAATTAGTAAATAATCCTAATTAGTACCTAATTAATAAGCTTAGTAAGTATAATTATTATTTAGTTTAATTAAGTTATTTAAATTAAATTAATATATACTGTATAATATCTGAGTAATCTAATTTTATTTATTTCTTTATTGAAAATGATTTGAAACTACATTGATGAATTTGCTTATTATATATATAGATGAAATATACTTATCATTAATCAGGTGATAACTAGGAATAATTATTAATTTAGAAAAAAAATTTGCCTAAAAAATCAAATAAATCAATGATTTTTTGATTTTTAATTTTTTATAGGCCAAAAATGCCTTTTTATTATTATTTTGATAAAATTAGTAAATAATCCTAATTATTACCTAATTAATAATAAGTTTATAGGTATAATTATTATTTAGTTTAATTAAGTTATTTAAATTATATATATACCAGGGCTGCGGAGCCGTAAAATAAATTTTTCGACTATGACTCCTTAAATTCAAATTTGGATTTTCGACTGACTTCACTTAAACAAAAATTTTCGACTGCAACTCCGACTCCAGCAGTCAAATTCAAAATTTCGACTGACTCAGATTAGTGCTTACAGAGTTACAGTAAAACATTTTTTTGTTTCAACAATTTTCTTGCTTTTGAGAATAAAAAAATATACCACTTTTCCAATGAATCTAATCTCCAAATGCTATATGGTAAAGTACCGTAAAGACAAAGATGCAACCACAACACATGACAAACAAATATATTTCAGTTTCGGAAACAAATGTATAACGTAATTATAATGCAAATTATTTTTAGTTTTATTACGACACCCAAATACCAAAGAGCGGGTAACTTCTTTAGTTTCACAATAATAATAATAATAATAATAATAATAATAATAATAATAATAATAATAAAAATAATAATAGCATTAACAGAATCGCTTGTGAAATAAAAACAAAAGAATTTCTGACAAAATTATAAGAACTGGATTTTATAATTTAGGATATATGTATATATATGGATTGTCTAAATACACAAAAACTCGAAGCCCACTTTGAGACTAAAATATCTATGTGCGACGTGTTACAAACGAAATTGCCCACACATCTGAACAGCATTATCCCGACTCATATCTTAATAACTCTTTCATAGTTAAGACACATAGTGAAACAAAATAAAAATATTAAACTTAAAATTGAAGCCACTAATATATTCCCCTGCTTCACTTGATGTAGAATCTTGTTCATAAATGTACCGATTCTTGATACGATTGACATAGGAATTAACCAAGTGTATCACCAAATAACTTACCCCCACCAGATATATCAGAACAACATATGAGGAACCTTTATTAATTTGTTGTACCTAAACAACCGTTTAAATTTAAAGAAAACTTATATCTCAAACGGATGGAGTGCCGATGGGCTCACCACTTGAACCTACATTTGCTGACTTATATATGTCCAATCTGGAAAAAAAATCCTTCGGGAAACAAACAACTTTAACCCCATATTTTTACATAAGGTATGTCGACAACACTCATTATTTTTAGGAACATAGATCATATACATCAGTCTGAATAGAATTCAAGAGTTGTCATGCTAAAATTCACATACCGAAACTTAGTTAATAATGTTATTCGTTTTGTATATCAAAATCAGCCGTTAATTCTGATGGCTCATTATCTACAGGGCATACATGTCAAACCTAATGATAATGATCTGTATATGAACTATGGATCCTATTCACCGAATTATTTACAAAGAATCTATCGTAAAAATTTTAGTTTCGGAGCATACAACCTATGTTCAACTTGGAAAACTTTTGATGAAGAAATTTGCTGCATTAAGTGTAAAATTTAATTAACTGAGATCATCCACACATTCAGTTGAAAATTTAATTAATAAAAACCCTTTACAAATTATATAATAAAGAAAGTAAAAATAATCAGAAAATTGATAAATTTCTTCTTCAAAACTTCCACTGCTATTTGTCAAGAAGAGAAGTGCCTTCATAATATTTTTAATTTCACCTCAAACTAAAGACACCTCAAAATTAAAGTCAGACTATACCATAAGTCCAAACAACTGTCATCTTCCTTTAGCACATGAGATGCTTTGCCCAACAACCATCACATTGTGTACCAATTTAACTGCCCTGAGTTAGACTGTACATCGACATATATTGGTTACACAAAATAGATTGTCTGACAGGGCATATCAACATCTCTACAGTCCCAGCAAAATCTTTGAACATTTCAAATCGGAATGCGGCACATGGTCAATCAACTAGTAGTATTTCTAAACATTTCACAATATTATACGGATCGTGTGAAGTCCAAAAACTTAAAATTGCGGAGGCCTTCTACATCAAAACACGTAACCAGACATTAACATAAAATTTTATGTATTTATCAGTCAGACTCAATATCATTTGATTTACTTATTATATATCAATTTAAAGACTCATTCGCTTACAAGAAATAATCCTCTGAAGAGGTCTCAAGTATAGAGACGAAACACGTCGGGAAATCTATAAAATATATCTTCTTCTCCTGTATATTATTCTCCAAGATTATTTTAAGGAAATTAAATTATGTACAAAAATATTAGAACGTTGGAAATAAATCAAAACTTTATAATAATAATAATAATAGTTCTCTAAATTTTTCGACCCGACTCCACTTTACACAGAATCTTCGACCGACTCCCCTTGCACAGAGTTTTCGACTCACTCCGGGACAATTGCACGACTCCACGACTCTGACTCCGCAGCCCTGATATATACTGTATGCACCACTTTCTCTTAATAGCAGACGTATATTTATTTCTTTATTGAAAATGATTTAAACTACATTAATGAATTTGCTTATTATATATATAGATGAAATATACTTACTGAAGCGGCGCACGAAAACGTGGTTGCTTCACGATAAATGCGAAAACGGTTAAACACCCAAATTGAATTGAACGAAGTACTACCG
>JABUQX010039251.1:0-2500 GCA_015478945.1 Trachelipus rathkii
TATTTAGTATTCTTCACATTTTTACACTTTGGGTGCGTAAACCCGGCGTACGCGGCCGAATTCCTTTCATTTGTGGTTGATATAGAATCAAATCCCGGTACCCAGAGCATATGAGTCTGCCCAAATGTAATAGACAATGTTGTCCAGGACAAACCTCAATAATATGTAACTCTTGTCAACTCTGGTTTCATCTAAAATGAACCTTTCTACGAACCCCAATGCTCATTCTATAACATGGTCCTGCCACTTATGCGGAAACTCTCATACACAAATCCACCAACACCCCCCCCCCCCCCCCCACCCCTCCCAAAATATCTCCCCCAACACCACCACCCCCCCACCCACCCCATAATTCTATCAACATATTTCAATTAAATATTAATGACATTAAAAAATAAACATAAAGAACACACACTACACCTTAATTAACTTCCTTTTAACGTGCTTTATCCCCTTCCCAGAGGGTAACACGGGGGGACTACAGGAAATCGAACTTTAAGGCCGGCTACCCCAAGCCTGTCGCCACCACGTGTTACCCTCTGGGAAGGACTCCACTCTTCCCATACATACAAATTAAGTAACGGAGTCCTCCAGGTAGTCATCCTTTCACAACACTCTTTATCCTTTTTTATGTATGATCTACCACATTCCACATCCTCTTCTATAAAAAATTAATAGTTATGCAGATGATTTAACAAACCACATCTCCAAAACTCCTCTGGAAATACAACAAACAGACAACTACAACAATATATAAACTAACTAGAACAGTGACTAACAACAAACATAATGACTGCATCACCTCAAAAAATCCTCTATTATATTACATATCCCCAGACAGAAGAGAATCAAACATTCACCACAGCAGGTTTTCTATTAAACAATATACTCCCACTCAACAAACAATCATCCATCCTAGGTTTGACTTTTTATTCACATGTGACATTCATATGCACATCAACAATATTACTTCTGGAGTCAAACACAAATTAAAAGTCCTGAAAGCATTAAACACACTTTGGCCAGCATAAAGAGACTCCCCTCATAGTAGTATACAGACAATACCTTCGTCACTTTTTAAACTTCCCATCACCAGGCTGGGCGCCCTCAATATTACAATCCAATATTCAGAAATTAGAAACCATATAAAAATAAAGCTCTCAGGATAATAACAAGACTACCTTCCCTTCACACCCAACTACCACCTACTAATTGAAACAAAAATTCTTCCTATTAAAGCACATCTTGATATGATATGATGTCAATTTAATCGTAAATCACTCTCAATAGATCATCCTCTGCATCAAACATTACAACAAACCCCTACACCTAGAATGACAAAAATCACATTAGCACTAACCTAACCTAAACCTAACCTAACCTAACCTAACCTAATCTAACCTAACCTAACCTAACCTAACCTAGCCTAACCTAACCTAACCTACACCTAGAATGGAAAAAATCACACGAGCCCTAACCTAACCTAACCTAACCTAACCTAACCTAACCTAACATACACAACACGTTTCACCCCACCCAGCACCTGAATCTCATGTTATTAAACACATTCATGCTAAATTAGCCCATTGAACGATTTCCGATTATTCAAATAACACCATACTTCAAGCACGTCCAACCGAATTACCTCTTCTTCTTCTTCTTCTTCTTCTTCTTCTTCTTCTTCTTCTTCTTCTTCTTCTTCTTCTTCTTCTTCTTCTTCTTCTTCTTCTTCTTCTTCTTCTTCTTCTTCTTCTTCTTCTTCTTCTTCATCAACAAACTTTGGACCGTCAAACAAGAGTAATGCTGCCCCGTCTCAACCCTCTGCCAGGGGCACCAACATTCCCTTCAGGAATACAAATTTAGCATTCATAATACACCCTCTCAAACCCCTACTGTCAAAGATGTCCCCCTCAGACAAACGACGACACAAAACATCTCTTACTAGACTGTTTTGACTTAACGAACATTAGACGCAACTTTGATACAATCACTTTAACAGATCTCTGGGAACGGCTTACAGTGGTGGCCAAATATCTCGAGATCGCCCGCTTCTCATAGGAGGGGAGCGGGGGGCAACATAATAAGTATATATATATATATATATATATATATATATATATATATATATATATATATATCTATATATATATATCTACAAAGATATATTTATATATATATTATATATCTATATATATATATATATAATAGTATATAATATATATATATATATATATATATTTATATTTATATTTATATATATAATATATATATATATATCTAATATATATATATATACTTATAATATATATAATATATAATATATATATATATACTAATATATATATTAATATATATATATATTATAATATATATATATATTAATACATTATATATTTATATATATATATATATATATATATATATATAATATTATAAATATATATATTTATTATATATATATATATATAGTATATAATATATATATTATATATATATATAT
>JABUQX010039251.1:10000-53228 GCA_015478945.1 Trachelipus rathkii
TTATATAATGAATATATAATAATAATAAATAATAATAATAATTGGTTATTTTATTATTATTATTATTATTATTATTATTATTCTTATTAATATTATTATTATTTATATAATTATTCTTATTCAATTCATTATTATTATTATTATTATTATTATTATTATTATTATTAATTATTTTATAAATAGAATTAATTAATATAAAATCTAGTGTTTATAATAGATAATAATAAATTCTTGGAATATATAAGTAATTATTGAACAAACAAAGTCAGATGTGATAATAACTAATCTAAAGTAAGTTTGATGACTTATAATAATATATATATATAAAAATAATAATAACAAACAAAGTCATGATGTGATAATAATAATAAAGAAAGTTATACTTATCTGTCTAAATTATGAAACTTTATTCAGATAAGGAAATTTACAGTTTACATAGTACAATATTTTACAACTACATTATAGCAATTAATTATAATAACAAAACCTTTCCCTATATCTAAATTGGTCGTACTAATTGATCAATGAAAATAATTTGTTTTATTAGTCTGGTTTAAGCAAAATAAGTTTTAAAAATGAACTACATTTTCTCCTGTCTTCTATTTCTAACTATAGTTCACTAAAATAAAAGTAATTAATAGTAATAATAATAATAATATAATAATAATAATAATAATAAATAATATAATCAATAATATAATAATAATAATATAATAATAATAATAATAATAATAATAATAATAATAATATATAATGAATTAATGATAATAATAATAATAATAATAATAATAATAAAAATAATAATATAATAATGTAAATAAAATAATATAATAATAATATATACATAATCAATAATAATAATCATAATAATATAATAATAATAATAATAGATATAATATAATAATAATAATAAAATAATAATATATTAATAATAATATAATATAAATAATATATTTATAATTATAATTAATTATTAATTATATACTATAATTACCATTAATAATAATCAATAATAATAATAATAATAATATAATAATAATAATATAATACAATAATAATAATAAAATATAATAATAATAATCATAATATGAATTAATAATAATAATAATAAATATAATAATAATAATAATCAATAATATAAAATAATAATAATAATAATACTAATAAGAATAATAATATATATAATATATTCATAATAATAATAATAAAAATAATAATATAATAATAATAATAATATAATATAATTAAAATTATATATATTATATATATATATATATATATATATATATATATATATATATATAATATATATATATATATATATATATATATATATAGTATATATATATATAATATATATATATTATATATAATTTATATACTTTATATATATTATATATATATATATATGAATATATATATATATATATTATAATATATATTAATAGAATATTAATTTATATTACACATATATAATCTATAATACATATCTATATATATATACATATATATATATATATATATATATATATATTATATATATATATATATATATATATATATATTATATATATATATATATATAGATAGATAGATAGATAGATAGATAGATAGATAGATAGATAGATAGATAGATAGATAGATAGATAGATAGATAGATAGATAGATAGATAGATAGATAGATAAGATAGATAGATAGATAGATAGATAGATAGATAGATAGAAGGATTTCTGGTGCGTACGAGCGAGGAAGCGGTCGCTCCTACTTACTCGAATAATAAATATTCCCATAACACTTAAAAATGATTTTTATACTTGACTTAGAACTTCTTTTTATGGATTCGAACTCTTTTTATATTTCTACCATGAGTCGCTACTGATAGATATATAGATAGTGATAGATATATACGTAGATAAATAGAAAGTGATAGATAAATAAATAGATAGATAGCTAGAGAGACATTAAAAGGATATATAATTTCCGTCATTTTTTAACTCGATTGGTTTAAATGTGAAATATGAATTTGAAGGGAACTTAAAAAATCAATTTAAAAATATTATAAAATAGTAAAATTCTTCTTTTCCCTCCCGAAAAGAAAAAAAAAAAGTGTAAGCCTAAAGAAAGGTCTCCAACAAAATGGCGGAGGGAAATGGGTCAGAAGGACGCATGACCCAAAGAACACATCTCCATCCTTCCACTTGTAGAGCCTTGCCTCTTTTTCTAGACTTTTATATTTCATTTCAAACTAGACTCCTTTTCAATTTATATGCTCTTTATTATTCTTTATTATACTTCATGTGAATATGTTTTTGTTACTTTTTAATATATGCTTTCTCATAGCTAAACTCATTTTAATACTCCTATATTCGGTTATATATTATTTTTTATATATTCTTTATATTTCATGTGAATATATGTTTTTGTTACTTTTTATTATATGCTCTTATATATTCTTTTTAATACTCATATACTCCCTAATATAATCTTTAATATATATTCCTTATTATATTTCATATGAATATGTTTTTGTTACTTTTTATTATTATATTCTTTCCCTTCACTAAACTCTTTCTAATACTCCTTGCTATACTCTCTATATAGTCTTTAAAAACTCTTTCTAATACTCTTCTACTCTCTAATATAGTCTTTAAAATATACTTCTTGTTTTCTTTATATTTTACGTTATTCTTTATCATATTTCGTGTGAATAAGTTTTTTGTTATTTATTATAATATATACTTTCTCTTCACTAGACTCTATTATAATACTCGTATGCTCTGTAATATACTCTTTAATATTGCTCTTCTTGCTCGTCTTTACATTTTAAAGAAGAAAGTTTTTAGTTGAAATATTATTCAGCGAATCACAATATTCAACATTTATTTTGTTAACCAGTTTTGGTTTATTTATTGCATCAATTATCTTTTCTTCTATTATTTTGTGTTGGTATTTTTTTGTTCTCATTTTTTTGTGTTTGTCTGTTCCATTTTTGGTTCTTCTTTTTGTGTTGTTTGTTCCTTTTTAAACTTGTTTGTATTTTTTTTTTTTGTTTCAGAATAATTTATCTAAATTATCTTTTCTTCTTCGATTATTATTTGTGTTTGTATATATTTTTTTTGTTTAAATGTCTTTTGTCTATTCTTTTTTTGTTTCATTGTATTTTTCTGTTCTTTTTTGTTTCATTATTTTTGTCTATCATATTTGGTTTTATTGTATTTATCTGTTTTTTTGTTTTTAGTTTATTTGTTTCCTATTCATTTTTTTCTGTGTAAATTAGTTTTGGTTTAATTGTTTTTTTTGGCAATTTTTGTTGGTTTCTTTGTGTCTGTTTGTTTTGATCGCTTTCGTTTCTTTGCTATTTTTTTTAATCCATTTGCTACATCAATATTTTCCGCCGTTTTTTTTTTTTTTTTTTTTGGTATTTTATCTTATTTTTTTTTTTTCTCATTTTTATATTTTTTAGTTTTGTTTTTTTTTTTTTGATTTTACTTTTTTTTTTTTTTTTTTTTTTTTTTTTTTTTACAAAAGTTCGTTCATATTTTCTTGCTATTCGCTGGATGATTCATCGTTGATGAGTGTTGTAGTTGTGCGTTTATCGTTGTTTTTATGTTAGGTCTATTTCTTTCAGTTTTCTTTGTGCGCTCTCATTCTTTGTTGTTTTCTGTTGATATTGATATTGTATCATGTATCTTTATTATAATATTAAGCTTTGTAAATATAATATTATATGATGTTATATATATATTATATAATAGTATAATATATGTAAAAAAATGTATGATATATGGATATATATTGAACGAATGTATTATCCTGGAATTTTAGTTTTTATTAAATACTAGTACTAGTTAAACTAATAAAGAATTATAAAATAATTCTTTCAAAAATTTCACATAAGTTATTTCAGAATATATTTAATGAATTAATTAATGTATTATTAAATTAGCAAATACTAACTTCTATTTTTATCTAAAGTTCTTCATCATTTAAATAATAATTTAAAGATTTTTACGAGAATTGCATTTAAGAAATTCTATTTATTATATAAACTATTTTATTCTATACTGGTTTCACCATTAATATAAATCAATTATTTATTATTATATAATATATATATATATTTATATATATATATATATTATATATATATTAATATATATATATATATATATAATAATGATATTATATTATAATATATATATTAATATATATATAGGTACAGTTATATATTTATATAGAAATATGTAATAACATCTTATATTTGAGATGAAGTACATGTTGTAAACATATATATATTTTATAAAAATTATATTTTAATATATAATATATTTATAATTATATATTATTATTTATATATATATATTTATATATATATATCATATTAATATATATAAAATATATATAATTTATATATTAATATTATAATATATATTATTAATATATATATTATATATTTCATAATATATATCTTATATATTATATATTAATATTTTATATTATATATTATATTATATATATATATATATTATATATTATATATATATATCATATATATATTATTATATTTTTTATATTATATATTATATAATATATAATTTATTATATATATATAATTATATATATATATATATTAATATATATATTATATATATTACATATAACAAATAATATATATATATATAATATTAATTTTAAATTTATATATATATTATAATATATAATATATAGATATAATTAAATATATATTTATTATATCTATATATATTATATATATAATATAATATATATATATATATATATATATTATATAAAGAGTTATAATATTGTGGTTTATAAAGGAACAATATTTGATTGTACAAAATTGCGTTTGAGACTTGCATAGTGCCTTCATCAATTTAATACCTTGAGGTGGAAACGGATATTTCCCCTTCTCTCTTCCCTTCTCAATCTTTCTCTCTTATTATTAGGGATCCATATCCCCAACCTCCTTCTCTTTTCTCCAGGCACGTTTCTCTTCATTCCATCTAACTTCCTCCATTGTTCCCTCCTTCCCCCCCCATTTCCCCTCTCGCACTTTCACCTCATTCAAAACCTATACTCTAGACTAAAATTTCAAACATTTGAAACACCCTCAATACAAAATGGTCAGGAATTTGTTTGAGGTTTTATGTTAAATCTTTTAAGATTACTCTTACCGCTTAACTTAAAATCTTTCTATATATATATTATATATTACTATATTATATTATTTATATATTATTTATATATTATTATATATATATATTATTATATATCTATATATATTGATATTTATAATAGTATATATATATAATATATATATTATAGAATATTTATTTTATCTATAATATTTGATATTATTATTATTATTTATATAGTATATATACTAATTATATATATATATATTATTATTTATATTATATATATATATATATATATATATATATATATAATTTGTATTAATATTATTTATATATATATATATTGATATAATATACTATATATTATATATAAATGAATATTATTTTCTATATTCTATTCCCATGGTTTAAATTATATAATGATATATATATGTTTTAATATTATATATATATTATATTATATATATATTATAGGAACAACAGTAAGATCTTCTCCTAGCACAAATTATTTGTGGGAGTACAAGAAGTGAAAGAAATTTTCAATGGAGAGGAGAAAACATAAAATTTACATTTGCATGCAAAGAAAACAGAAAATAGTTTAATAATTTATAATATTTAAGTTTTAAGTTAGTTAGGTTAAGTAAGTAAGTAAGTAAGTAAGCTAAGTATAAAGTAAGTAAGTAAGTAAGGTTATTTAAGTTGCGTTATGGTATTATAGATTAAACTTATTACTTAGCAACTTTAATCTTTATTCCTATTTGTTTAATAAAAAGAAAACTTTGACGACTGAAAAGGGATTTTGATTAGGATAAAAAGGCTAAAAAGGGAAAAAAATATCTTCTAAAGTGGGACTAAATTCAAACAAATGTCGTAAATTATATACCTTTTCGGTGAAAGATCGTACTGAATAGCCAATTATTGTTTTATAAATTTATTTAAATATAATATTATCAATAAATATCTATTGAAAATTTAAGACTTATATAATAATATATTATATATATATATATATTATATATATATATATATATATATATGCCTATTTTATTATATATTATATATATTATATATATTTTATATTAATTATATATATATATATATTTTATACTAATATTATATATATATATTATATATATATTATATATAATGTATTTATATAATACAGTTTCTATCCATTATATTATATATATATAATATTTATTATTATATACTATATAAATATATATCATTTAGAAAGAGCCAGCCTCAGCTGAATAAGGTACTTCCACAGGTTGAATTCTTCAATTAGCTTGTGTTCTAAAATCAGCATTTCACTCATTTGTTATGTTGATGTTAATTATCAACATAAATATTAATTATGGAATAAAAGCAAAGAAAAATTTACTCTTCCGATAGATTTTCAACTTTGTTTGTAAATACTATATTTTAATTATTATGTAAAGTTGGTGATGGGCGGACATCTAAGAATTAATTTGTTATAATTAATTGAAAAGCCAATTTCCAAATTTAATTATTAATTAATGTAATTATGTAATATAACCTAAAAAATTAGATTTATTTTAAATAACTTAATTTAATTTAATTTAATTTAATTTTAATTAATTTAACTTAATTTAATTTATAATTTTAATTTAATTTATTTTCATATATTAGACTTTAGTCAAGTGTGTTTTAATTTAATTTAAAAATTGTTTCTTAGAAGAAAAATAATTTATTAATTATTTAATAAATTTAATTTATTTAATTAATCTATTTTTGATTTTATTTAATTTATATTTTTTTTTAATTATTTATTAATTTATTATAATAAGATATAATTTAATTTAATTAAGAGGCAATATTTTGATTATAATCAATATAATTAAAGTTCTGGATATTAAATACTTATTAAGTTTAAGTAGATGATTTAATTTGAATTTAATTTAATTAATTAAAAAACTATGATCAACTTACAATAATTTAAATTTTTTCGCTTTTGCTTAAATTCCAAGTGCGATGTAATTTAATTTATTGTTAAAATTTATTATATAACATGGGTTAATTTAACTATTACTTAATATAAACTTAAATCTTTTAATCTAATTATTAAAAAATATAATTTATTTTAATTAATTTTATTTTCATTTTGTTTTAAATTAATTATTTATATTTAGTCTAATTGAATATATATCGTGTGATTGAATGTGTATCGTAAATAATAATTAAATTGATATTTAGTTAGTGGTTATTATAATTATATGAATTAGATTATAATATTATATATTATATATAGTATATTATTATGTGATTAGTATTATGTAGTAGTGTATGTATGTATAGGGAACATATACTCTTCAATAGAATATGCCAATTCCACATATCAGATTAAAAATATGACATTATTCAAAGTGAGGTCCTATATCTTTTTTAGTATATTTAGTAATAAGGGTGTATTGGTATAGGGGATATTAGTATATATATATATATATATATATGAGTATTTAGTATGATAGTTAGATGTGTTATAAGGGTAGGTAGGTTGAGGGTAGTAGTGAGTAGGGGGAAGAGTAATAGGGTAGGTGATTATATAGTAATATATGATAGTATATGAGTATAGGTGAGTGATAAGTATATAAGGTATAGGTGAGTATGGTGGGTGAGGGTTATATATGTATATTGGTATAATGTAGTATTATGTATTGTGGTGTTATTATATGTAGGTTAGAGATACTTGATATATATATTAGCTACTGTTTTACATGAGAATAGTGTGTGTATAATGAGGAAATCGTGAAGCCATTTGTCGTCATGCGCTTCATTTATGTATTAGGTACTTACCTTAGTTAACTTATATCGCTAGTTACGGTATGCTTGATTCACTATTATTGTATCGCGATCTGTATCACATTTTGTTATTTGCTTCACGTATTTTGTCCATTGAAGTGCGTATCACTGGTATTCTATTATTACCATCCGTTGCACTATATGCTATATACCATCCGTGGTATCGATGTTAAGGCGGAATCTATCTTAGTCTGTATCAGGATACCGGATCGGTTGTCTCTGTGTATTCACCTATTATCTCTTATCAGAGTGATCGCGTTATTTTAAGAATGCCGTTATCAGTGTACTCGTGTGATCACTTATCGTATCTTGAGTACTTCTAGTCAGGCTCAATCTGAATCACGGTTAGTTCGTTGTTATCATACCTATATATCTTTGAAACTTGTGTATCTCGTGTCATTGGTTACTAGCCTGTTACCTTGTGTGCACGAACCCGTATGTATCCCGTATCGCGCGCGATCCTTATTTAGTCGGTGTGATTGGAACATAATCTAGTACACTCTATCTTATCAACTGTAGTCAGTATGCAGTATACTGTTATTTCACGTGTTTCTGTATATCTGTCATAGTGTAATTGCGGTAATTTGCCTACATGCATTCACGTGTATACGTGCTTATCATACTAAATACGGCGGATCAGCGCATGCTGGTCATCATCTGTATCCTTATCAAGGTATCTGTATCACTAAGTGGTACAGTGACTATTACCAGCGTAGTGCAATTTATCACGATAGTCAGTATCACGTTTTCGTTTTTATGGGTTATATAGTGCGACGATATCCGTATCGAGGTGTGTATTCTTGTAGTCACTGTTATAACTGCGTGAGTCACTGTGGTTCTCGCTGATCACATTTGTCATGTGGTGTTTCACGGTTGTGTTGTAATTCGTATCATATGGTAGTTCTCGTATCATCTTAGCATCGGGTGGTATCGTCGCTTGTTTTGATCCGCCGTATGTCATGTGAGTCATAGTGTGTCATATTGATAATGTGGATTGCTTATATGGGGATTGTGTGTTATGTTGATCAGCTTTGTTATATATATAACAGTAGTTAGATAGATGATTATTTTTAAATATTATGTTGTGTTTGTTGTTATATTTTTGTTAGTGTTGTTGTATTGGTAAGTTTATGATGTGAGTTGTAGTTTATATCGTATTTTGTTATTAGTGAGGATATTATTGGTAGGTTAGGTGTACATATTATGATATGGTATGATTAGTGAGGTATATATATATATATTTATTGGGATGTTGATTTAGCTGTTGTAGTATATATATATATGGTACTGTGAGGGTTAGTATATATTATAGTTATGGTGTAGGTTATAGTGTGATAGTTAGTGAGTATATGTTATTATATATGTGTGGTGTTATTTGTAGGGTGAGTGATGTAGTATATGAGGTTTTTTGAGTTATGGTGTTGTTGTTATTATGATATGAGTATAGTTTAGTAGGCGAGCCACGCAGGTGCTGGCACGCATAGGGCGGTGCACGCCGATTGGAACAGCGCGGCTGCTCTCGGATGCGGCTCATCCGGGCGTGTGTGCCCGTCGGTGCTGGTGCAGCGGCAGATCTTTTGTCAAGATTTGATATTAAAGATATTGTGTGATAATTGATAGATAATTTGTAATTGGATGAATAACTTGGATACGCAGAAACTTTATAATGATTCAGAGACATGTACGGTCGATCTTAACTGTGAATGAGACTCATGGATATCACAGAAGTGATAAGATTCATATATAATGATTGTCCAACAGAAGTTACTGAGGATTTTAAGGTATGCCAGAATTTATAGTCAGCGCATTCATATCAGCTTTTCTTGTCTTCTTAGTGTAAATATCTATTAGATCTCAACGCTAAATAGTGAGAGCATGTTGAACCTCTTTTCATTGTGAAATGATGATTGCTTTAAAAGAATGAGAAGAGTGGAAAATATAACTGGAGAGGCTAGGAGGAACCGCTATTCTGGATTCTGTTATATATATGGATGACTTATCATAGACTATTGCAAATACTATAGTTCCCTCGTTAAGTTTAAAGGCTTAAGGTTTGGGTGTAATGTGTTTGTAAACACAGTAGTTGTAGATTACAGAAGGAAATCGTCACTTTAGTGGTGTGCATGTTCAAAGAACTTCAACTCCGGGATGAGTCACGATTAATTCTGCCACCAGTTAAAAGGAAATAAATGAAATCTACATAACCAACACCTTCTTACAAGTTAAATCAATAAACATGATTCACTGGTGAATAGAATTTATTACAGTCCTTTTTTAAGTAGTTTATATTGAATGAAAACCACACTGCTACTACTCAAAAAGAGAATAGTTTGAAAATGTTTAAAACTTATCAGCAAGAAAAATATAACGATACCATGATACATTAATGTTTAATGATCCTATCATATTGGTGGAAAGTTAATGCAAAAGTTTTACCCGCTTAAGTAAAATTGCATAGGTAAATACTTGGCTATTTCCTCACAAACTTAGTTGTTTCAAGTGAGAGAGATTTAGCTAATGCGCGGCTTAAAATTATTAATGATGAAATGAGTACAGGACTTCCGCAGAAAAACAGAAAAATTGATCTGTTTCTCAAGTCTACAACCTTCTTATCATTAATTGGAATTTCATAATACTAAGCTTTGCAAAAAAATATTTTATCAGTGAATATCTCCTTATTCATTAAGGTCGTGAGGTTTGGGTGAAATGAGGTTGGTGAGGGCTGTTATTTGAGTGGGTTTCCTCGTTCCCGCACCCTAGGTAAACAATTATTATTTTAATAGTTGGTGGCTAAAACTCGAAATATATTTAGGCTATATATATTATTATATATATAATTATATATTATTTATTATATATATTTAATTTATTATATTAATATTATATATATATATATATTATATATATATTTATATATTATATATATTATATATATATTATATAATATATATTTATATATATATTATATTATATAATAATATATATCAAATACATGCCGCATCCTAAGAGAAAAAATATGACATTCTGTCTTGCTAATCACTAATATATATTATATTATATATTATATATATATATTATATTATTTTATACTATATTATTATATATTTTATTATAAAATTATATATATTATTATATATATATTATATATTTATTATTATATATATATATATTATATATAATTATTATAATATTTAATTATATATATATATTCTTATATTTATATTATATATATAAGTGTATATGATTTATCTCAACTATCACTCTCTGATCTTTGTACAGAACATTAATTATCTCCTAAGATGTTGAAATCCCTTTCCTTTTAGTAATATAGGTATAAACCTCAGTAGTGTTTAACCTGGTAGCACCACTATGAGTCTAATAAGTGGAACAGTCATTTTCCTCTGATAAGGCTTTCTCCCTCCCTAAGAGGAACAAGGCTGTCCATACGTGATCATAGACCTCGGGCAGAACTCCCGCTCAAACACTCGGGCGTTACAGAGGTGCACAAGCTGTGGTAATTTTTTAACCGGGATTCATTTTGTTTATGCACAAAGATAATGCATTACTCGTTTCATCACTATCTGTATTTAAGAACATAATAGTCCTCTAAGTGGGTTTGAAACTCTGTTACATCTTGAGATGCGTAAACCGAGAGAGTGTTACTCGTGACCACGATGAGCTAAAAGTGAGTGAAAGTGGTCTAAACGCGCAACGTAACGTTATATGTCTGTACTAGGATAGTGATTGGCGGTAGTATATGCATATCATGTGTGTGGTTGATACAAACTGGCTGGCACCTGTTAAAAAATTATTATCCCTCAGCGTGACCTCTTTGATCACCGAAGTGTGAGCGACGGGATGTTCTGCCGTTAGGAGGTCTATGATCCACGTTTTATGAAGTAACATAAGCCTTATGTTCCTCTTTAGTGAGATGGAAAGTGGCTGTTCTCCTTTTAGCTCTATCGTGTCAATTGAGGTTACACTCTTGGTTTACCATCTTAATGGTAAGGGTTCAAACCCACTTAGTGTGTTATAATGTTCTTTACATGATTATGTGAGCAAGTAATGCATTTATCTATATCTTATGGTATTGAAAATGATATATTTTATTAGTCCCTGGATTAAAAAATACCGAGTTGATGGACCTCTAGACCCGAGTGTGAGCGGGTTAGTTCTGACGGAGGTCTGATCGTCTATGGTTTGATTTGGGTGAATATGGCTTGTTTTGTTGGGTGTTACCGTCTAGGTTTATATTGGGGATCGCTTCAGAGGATATTGAGTGGTTCCTTTGTTCTGCGTTAGAGGCTACAGGTCGTGGTAAGAGAACACTTTCTTGGGGTTTACCATACTCAATGTTAATGGTTTTCAGAACCCACTAGCGACATTATGTTTTAATTAGTTATATATAAAGTATTAAAATTATAATTATATTATATATAATATATATATATATATATATATATATATATATATTATAATATATATTATAATATATATTATATATATTATATAATATAGTTAATCAATCGTATCGCAGACCTAAATTAGAGACGTGAGCAGTCGGAGCAGCCGCGTACTACGGTGCTCGAGAGTTTCGAGACGTCTTTTAGTCTACTATGACTAAATCTTTTACTCAACTTTACTCATCTTATATTTTTGTCTTTATTGTTTTTTTATTGTTTCCTTTTGTTTTTCGTTTCTTTTAACAATATCGACTTTTCGTCTTACCATTTTATATATCTTCTTCCCGCTGAGTCCGATTTTGGAATCTATGATCCCAAAATTTAAGGGTGGGACCCCCTTTTGGCGTTCAAAACCTTTTTAAGCCCCTCCCCTTTTTACTTTCCCCCCTTTAAGTAAGGTTACGTTTATCGTATCCTCTTCAAACTTGCATTATCGTCTCTGTTACTGCGTTTGTTGTTTGTTGTGGGTATTAGTCTGCTATGCCTGTGGTGTCCCTGGGTTAAGGCGATTACTATCTCAATGTGTGATGTTATGGTCTACAGTCCCAAAATCCTTGAATATTTTGGATGAGAGTTAGCTAAATGGAGTTAGATCAAAACATTTGGAATAGAAGTAGCTAATATTTAGAGTTCGAAGCTAGAGAGGATTGTGCTGTGATCTCTATAATAAAGTTTTTATTATGTGTTGGTGCTTCAAATGAAGTTCGGAGCTCGGTAGTCCTGAGAGAAGCTAGTTGCTTGGCACAAATCGATCTATGAAACGATGTCAAATTATGTGTGATGTGGGTGTGTGGTGCTCCTTGAATATTGTGTTTTCATTATCAACGGTTTTAGATTTCCGATTGAGGATGGGCGTGCCAGAACTCTCAAAGGTCAGAGGGACCTCCACTATAGGGTATATGATTTTCCCAACTATATAAATACTAGATAGCGCGATCAGGTGTGTGATATAGTTGTGGAAGATGAGATGATAGAATGTAATATAGAAGGTATAGTGCTCATAATGTACGGAATGACTAAATTAAGTCTATAATATATCTACACAGATAAAGACGGAAGATGGAATAAGAAGGAAAAGAAGAAGTCTCATATGACGGAGCAAATAAGTCATTATATACACCGGTGCCGGAGTCGGAGGCCGATCCGGTGCTGGAACTAGAGTCATAAGAAAAGCACTGTGCGTAGCCGAAGAAGATGGATTAAGAAGAAGGAAAGAAAAGAAGTCTGATGGGTCGGAGCAGATGAGCCATTATCGGAGCCAGTGCCAGATCCCAGTGCTGGTACCGGAGCGGTGCCTGGTTAGTAAAGACATGCTTGATAATACAATATTGGTGTCATTACATATGCTTTCAACGGCGTAGATTCCGATTATAAGAGTTTCAGAACTCTAAAGGGTATATGTGAACCCCCAGTAGGGAAGGGGTCCCTAGGAAAAAATATTAAATAAATTACAGAGTGCATAGCTGACGAAAGAGTCGGAGTATGGTCGACTCCTACACGGAGATAGAATGGAAGTGAAGAAGGAGACGTGACAGAGTACAGCGGTGCTTGAATCAGCACTTGCATTCGACTTGTCTAGTGTGTTATAGAAAACCTGTACAAGGATGCCTGCTGAGTTCGTATATGATGGTTTTAATTCTCTAATGGGTTACGCGAAGGCCTCACACGCAGTCTCACGCACCCGCAGGCGCAATGTTGACGAGGGAACGCACAAATATTTTGTATTTGTGACGTTATTGTAAGCTTTTAATAAAGTGATTACTCCATTTTTTTATTTTATTTTCTTTTCATATATAACCCGTTAACTACATTATGTAAATCATTTTGTTTTAAATTGAAACATTTTAATTTTATTTATATAGAAAACCTGTTTCATTATTAAATATTTTGATAACCACACATGTTTTTTATTGATCCTAAGGCTGTAAGTCAATAAGGCAGTAGCGCGAGCATTTATATATATATATATATATATATATATATATATATATATATATATATATATATATATATATATATATATATATATATATATATATATATATATATTGTAATTAAATTACATTATTTGTCAAACATTTAAAGAGTATGGATGTGTGTAAATTTAGGTTCCGTAGTCCAGTTACATTTCATGTAACAGGTCCTATAGGATGTGGGAAAACCTTTCTGTTATAAAATATTTTAAAAGAGATGGAGATTTTTGAGCAAGAACCTGTAAAAATAGTATAGTGTTATAATGTTTATCAGGAAAAACTTAATGAATATAAAGATGTAATTCATTTTCATGAAGGGATATACAACATTAAATCAATGGAAAAAGTTCAAGGACGTAAAAGTATTGTGTTAGACGATTTAATGCATAAATTGAATGCTGATGTGTCTGAAACGTTCACTGTATGCTCCATTCATTTAAATATTTCGGCGTTTTTTTATAATACAAAACATTTTTCACCAAAATAACTATATGAGAGATGGATCTTTAAGCACTCAATACCTGGTCCTATTCGGCCAAAAAAGAGAAATGAGTCAAATCACTGCACTAGGTACGCAGATGTTTCCAATGAGAAAAAAAAGAGTTCCTGAAAGCATTTAAAGAAGTTACATCTGTTCCTCACTGTTATTTAGTGTGTGAATTTCATCCTAAAAATGCGTACAGAGTTCTGATCAGTACCAATATTCTAACTTACGAAATAGAAACTGTATACATGCCTGAATAATGAGTACTCTAGTTGTAAAGTCTTTACCTTTTATAAAAAAAATAAAAAATCCGAAACCAGCTCAAAACCGTAAACTAATCTGCGAGGGTGAGAAATTCATCCAATGTGTATGTGAAGTCTGCCTAAATCATATAAAAGGAAATATTCCATTAAACAGACCACATAAGGTAAAGCTACGCCGTCATAGAAATATCATAATCGGAATCTGTCGTTGTTGAAAAAATAAGTAAGGACACCAATATTGTATTATGAAACGTATCTTTACTAACCAGACAACGCCCCGGTACCAGCATGGGGATCTGGCACTGAACCCGACAATGGCTCATCTGCTCAGACACATGAGACTTCTTTCCTTTCCTTCTTAATCCATCTTCCTCGGCTACTCACTCAGTGTTTTTCTTATGACTCTAGCTCCAGCACCGGCTCAGGTATCGGTGCATACAATAACTCTTGCTCCTTCCTATGAGACTTCTTTTCCTTCTTCGTATTCCATCCTCCATCGTCATCTGTTACACATTCTATGTTTTTCAGTTGGGAATCCCCTTCAGGGTTCTGGAGTCCTCAAAATCGGAATCTACGTTGTTGAAAATATATAAATTTGACCATTATGTGATTGTAACCAGAATTCCTTTCCGGCTCCGGCTCCGGCTCCGGCTCCGGCTCCGGCTCCAGCTCAAGCTCAGACTCCGGCTCATTTTAGCAGACACTTAACTTAGGTTCAGTACTCTAATTTATTTAGCTTCTTCTACGCACTCGCCAAATTTCATTTATGTACGACGATGTACGAGCATTTTCAAATTTTTGGCTCAGCTCAACACTCATGGACTTTTTAAAAGCGTAAGATATTTAGAGAATGAATTCTCCAAAATACAAACTAATACTTACACCGTATAGGACTATACAGCGCATCTCAGAGCGAGCTGAGTCCTGGGATTTAGGCCGATAGCTATTTGAAATGTATTCCTATAATACAAGTATTTAATAGCTAACACCGGTATAAAACCTGTGGAGAGTCTACAAATATGAGTCGTGAGAATGCTGGTCCATATAGCATGGATCGCACAAGAGGGGCTTAAAGACTAGTGATATCAAAAAAATATAAATAAAATAAATCGTCCATAATACAGGTTTCAATAATCTATACTTTTAAAAAAGGGTTTTTGCATTTAATATAAAACTGTGGTTAAAATTTTACATATGAAAAATTAAATAAAAAATAAAAATAATATCTAAAAAAAATAAATTAATTTGAGTTAATTAATTATAAGTAATTAAATGACTTTAAATGCCTAATTATTATAGAGACCTTTTTATTGGTTTCTCGTAAATACAGACTTTGTATAAATTATTTTTTATTTTCTATTTTTACTTAAAAGAATATCACCAGTGGTAATATATCTCGCCTCGATGAGGCAGAGAATCACGGGCGTTCTCTCGGCCTATTCGCGGGGAACTATCGAGGGTAGGATTATATTCCTCACCTACTCCGAGTTCCGTGTGGGCGTTAAGTAAACTTTGTCCGATATATTATATTAACCATATAATATTACATATATATATTAATCTTATAATATATATATAATATATATATATATAATATATATAATATATAATATATATAATATTAATATATATATATATATATATAATAAATATAATAATATATTAATATATAATATAATATATATATATATATATATAATAATATATATATAATATATATATATATATATAATATATATATATATCATAATGTAGTTAATATATATATATATATATATATATTATATATATATCTAATATATAATTAATATATAATATATATACTATATATATTTATAGTGGTATTTATTAATTTAAGATAAATTATGGATATATATAGTACGAAAGTGAAATAATGTATATTAATGAGCTTAAATGATAAAGTGTTGTAATGTCGTGACTCTCTCTCTCATCTTACTTATATACTTCTATATCCTCTAGTTGAGAGTACAATTCAATCGGAGCATTCGAACCATTATCATCTAATTCACTATATCTCTCTCTATTCTTCTCACTATCTATTATTATCACTATCTATTAATCTTATATCTCTCTATCTTACAGTCTCTGTACTCTCTCTCTCTAAAATCGACAGGCAGGGAATGTCAATTTAATATATTCTTACTGCATATCACTACAATTGTCGGATGAGGACATAGATATTTTTGACTTATTATATACAGAGAGACATATAGAGCCTCGGTAGTACTTCTATTTCCGCGTGACGGTATTGACTGGTGTGATATTTGACTCATTTGGATATCTAGCTAATTTTATTCCCATAAACTAAATAATACTATATATAATACTATATATAATATATATGTAATGCTTAATTTTTAAAATTTTGCTATATCATATATAATATATAATTATATATTATATATATATATATATATATATATATACTTAAATTCATATATATTATATATATATATTATAATATTATTAATATATACTATACTATATTATAATATTATATATAGGTATAAAAGCTACTTATCACTATTATAACGCCCATCAATCAGGATCAGGGAGCTCGGATTCTAAAAAAAAATTTTCTACAAGTTAGCTCTCACTATTGAATACTAAAAGAATAATATAATAATAATTATAGAGATAAACTGAATTTTCAAGTTCGTAAATGAATAAATAAATAAAACTCACTATTCATCATAAAATCTATCATCATAATAGGTCTCCATCAGGGAGCACATTAAATTTTATAGTTTGAAGAAAAATTATATATAAAAAAAAAGAAAAAAATAATTAATAATATTAAGTTATAAATTAATAATAAAAAGTAATTAAATGAGGAAGACCATATATATTTATATATAGACCTTTTATAAAGTTACTTCTGTTATAAAATATATAAAAAATATGAAACTTCACTAGTAATATATACGTTTTGGTTATTTTGTTCTTTTTTTTTATATAAAGATATAACTTGCCAAAGGTATTATCCCTAAGCTATTCTAGTAATTGAGGTCAAGTGAGTCGGGGTCCTAACGAGGCCTTCCAGGGATAAACTACGAACTACGGGGTAGGACCCTATTTCCAACTACTCCATCCGGAGGGTCTTAACCGGTAACCTACCCGCAACTTGGTATTTCGGGTTGATTAACGCGAGGGGGTTCCTCCGTCACCCTACCTCCATACGGGGTAATGGAAATAAACGTCTCCCCTACTGTGTCTCTCCTAACGTTACGGCTCGAGCCCCTTACATTACTACCGTTGTAATACCTATTACAAGAAACTAAATATATAATATAATTTCTCTTGATAACTAGAACAGGTAAAAAAATAAAAAAAAAAAAAAAAATAAATAATTCATTGAAGTTATCGATCACCCTATGAACATCCTCACTAATGCCATCATCCCTCATCATAAAGAATTCTACCTCTGTTGATAAATTTTTAATTAAGTGTTTTGTATGCTCACTGTTAAAAGCATTCACTGTTACACGATGTGGAGCATGATTCTCAGTTTATATCCTTTGCCTACACCTATTGAGGTAACAATTTAAAAGTAATATATACTAAATATATATAGACATTTATTGTATCAAACAATAAATAAAATAATATAAGTATTTATTATTTTATTTTATTTAACACCTACATATATTATATACCAAGTTATGTAACCCTATCTTCTATTACTACTACGAGAGAATCCTCTCTAACGGAATCACCGATACTCTATGACTAGATATCCCGAGGTGCATATAATATATATACAAGAGGAGGGCCAGCATTACTATAGTAACCATTTCACAAATTCCATCACGCTCTATTGATAATTGAATTTTTATAATTATAATATATGGCTTAAACATGTCTTAACAGCGCGCTGTGCAATTATTTATTAATGAGCTATACATATAAAAGTTGAGGTCAACATAGAGAGTATTAGAAAGTCCAGCTCTCTTTAAGAGCGCACAGTCACTGCATTGATATGACACATTAGCCTCTTTATAATATATCACACTTTCAAATAATATAGCATTATACAGCAAATGAATCAATACTAATCATATAGGTGCATGATATATTAATATTATTATATATATTAATATTAATCTAAATATTAATATATAATATATATATATATATTATGTATATAATATAATATATATATATATATATATAATTATATATATATATATATATACTATATATATATTATATATATATATATATATATATATATATATATTAATAATATATATATAATATAATTAATATTAATATATATATATGACATTATATATATAATTACGCATATAGTCTAATTTATGATAGAATATTATTATAATGCTGGTGTGTGATATATTAATATATTTCGAGTTTTAGCCACAAATCTAATTAATATAAAATAAGAAAAGATACGTAGTGAGACTATGAGAGTAGCTGGTATTTCTGTGAGAGACCACATTTATATATAAGCATACATTCATAAATAGGACAGCTGCGCATAACGCTAATCTTTATTACAACAACCTTTGTAACCTGCCACATTCTTTATGTTGGTATTATATAGAGCTTTTTAACTCAATGATTGGTTGATTATAATTTAATCGTGTTTGCGCAACTAATTAGTTTAGTTTGAAACTATCTTTTTCAAAGCATATTATATTTGACTGCTGTTGTTTCTTTTGTTGCAAGTTAATCATCTCGTAGTTATTATTCCTTCATTTTTTAAATTTAGAAATCTTAAATATTTATTCTCCTTTCACATTCTATTACGTGCGACTTATATATACACATAGACGGAAGGACTAGAGCGTCTGGATCATTGTGACTATGCAAGTACCTCTCCTAAGCAACTTGCGAACAGTCACACTTCTCGATACGCGACACAGGAGGGCCCAAATACCTTGAGAGATCCTCCTCACGCGAAACTTTCTCTGCACCTCAAGCGTTGCACACGAGAGTGTTTTAGCCATGGTGAGATTTCCGTATCTAACTTGATAAAGAAGAGAAGCAATTATTATTCCACCTTTAGCACTCACTCTTGAGAGTATTTCGTTTTTCTATGGTGATTTAAACGTATGTCAAGGTTACAATCGCTAGTGTGCTACATATAAATATTCATTATGAGAGAGTGGTCGTCTGAAATGTCCCATCTCATCACTCACCTGGGGATCAAACATATGAGATAATGATATAAATAATTACAATTTATCATAATAAATATCCTTATATCTTGTTGCTACTATTTTACTAAATTTCAAGTCTCTAATCAAAAGTGTCATTTCTGTCCTGTATAATTCGTTTTTTTTTTCACTTATCTATAATGATGCCGAAATATAAGAGAACCTTGTTCGGATTGAAGTTTTTCAACCTGCAACACACCAAAGATGACGATTAATACTAGGTTTCTCTAAATACATAATAACTTGCTAAATTTATAACGGGTAATCTAAGTAAGTTAAGTATTATATGAATTGGATTTAATTAAATTACTTTCCACAGTAGAAACTCCAAAGCGTTTTTAACTCTTAGCTCACTAGTTATTATTCATTTATTCATTTTTTTATTTAAATACATCATTTCATTTATAAGATTAGTGATTTTCAAAAATGCTTTTCACTTTCGGTTGAATAAATTATGAGAGATAATTTATCTACATCGGAGTACACAGATCATTTTAATGGCAGTACCAAATTTATCTTTAAATTGGGTTTCTCACATGAGCGTGAACTACAAGATTTATTTATTGAATTTAGTCCATATATACATAATTATAAGAATGCATTGTAAAGTTTTCAGGGTAAGTATCAGACTGGAGCATACAAAGAGCAAAGAGATTCTTTGCAAGCCTTACTATGTTCTTATAAACACGAATACTATATTCGCATACGTTATTCTTATTCGCATCCTGCCGAGTCTTTGCGAGGTGTGATCTATCCTCGTAAGAGAGAGAAATTAACTATATATAAGGAACTTCTATATCTCAAGTTGGCATTTCTATTTATCAATTAACTAATTTCTATTTTACAAGATATTCAAAATAAACTTAGTTATTTTTATTATAGAATTTATTTTTTTTATCAATTTTCGAATAATAAACATCTCAGCTAAGCATAACCAAATCCAGCAGGGGCAAATGCGGCGATGCGGATGCGGGTGAATCTTTTATCATAATCAGTGTCAGCTGAGAAGATGCTTTATCATAATGTGCTTAATCTACAATAGAAACCACTAATCCATACTTCAAAATATATAACTACACAGCTACCGGGAAAGGTAAATTAACATTGCTTATAGGAATGCCTGGTATTCACTATAAATTTACTTAGTTATAGAGAAAAACTGATAAAAAAAAAATAAAAAAAAAATAAAAAAAACCAACCGAAGAAAAAAATAGAGTGCTATCAACAATACAGTCAATAGGCTATACATCAAGGGGATAATAAGAGTAAATACATTTTATCGTGTGATATCTTCTCTCAAAGATCTAATTATAATATATAGTAATTATTATTATGATAGAGATGTGTGGTGAAAGATTTGCCAAATGAAAATAATCAATAATTTTAAGAAAAAAATGAAATTATTTTGTTTATTAATTTAAATATTGCTTAATTTTTGATAATTATGAAATGCCTCTCAGTGTGTTATATGAGCACCATTTTATAATGAGAGAGTTCCACTTTTCTCTGTATTTATATTAATTATACTATTCATTAGTAATTTTTTTTCTCCTATTTTGCTCCGCAATGAGCTGCAGTGACACTTACAAAACATTGGCATCAAAACCAAACACTATTATGGTTAATTATATTCCCCACTTTAGGGAGACTCTGAGCACTGGAAGAGGACAGGAGGTGTGGACTGTTCCTCGTTCGCGCCCCCTTCTGTCACCGGGAGCCGGGACGATGAAGACGCGGTACGGACTACTATCCTGTCTATCCCTCTTGCGCGCGGTTTACCCCGTGAGGGGTGTATTCCCTTCTCTCCAGTTATACACACCAGAATCATTGAAGTATAATATTTATCTTTGTGTGTCCCGCCGTGAGTGTTAACTCAGCTCGTTTGTCAGCCCTCACCTTACGGGTATGGAAAACTCTAGTCTCCCGCACGGGTAGTCTTGCCGCGCTGCATACATAGACCATGGCGCAGAGGCGCGTCAAGTGATCAACTTCCTAGGACCAAATATAAAATATAATAATAAATATATATAAAATAACTAACCTAAATATCGAAATTTATATCTAAAAATATCCTATGTACCTGATTCAGGACTAACAAGATAAAGCAATATAGCTAAATTTATTTTATTTTATTTATATTTATTTTTTTTAATTTATCCTAACTAAATATTTAATAAGAGTAATCCTAAAAATCTGTATTTCTTTTAATCCCTGTAAGTACTATGTAAGTTTATTCGAGAGATATGTTTTTTTTTTTTCTTTTCTTTATTTTAATTTTACACATTTTCACTACACGGTAAATACTAGTGAATCACTGATTGATCCAAACAATATATTTACTAAGTTCCATAATTGATAGCTATTGTAATATGTTTTTGAGAAATATATTGATTGTTATGACTTTCATTCTTAGTAAGACTGTGGACTCATATATAGTGGTATCGATATTTTATATGACATTTATTAATATATAAAATTTATTTTTTACCATAAAGCTTTATATTACTTTAAAAGTTTCCCTTGAAATTAAAAAATAAACCACGTGACAAATGACAAATTTTTAATATTGCAATTTGATAAAATATATCTTCCGCTCGTGCTGGAGTAACATCAGATATAAAAGCAATATTTATATATAATATATATATATATATAAATATATATTATATATATTATATATATATATTATAATATATATATATATATAATAATATATTAATATTAATATAATATATTAATATAATATATATATATATATATATCATATATATATATTATATTTATTAATATAATATAATTAATATACTATATTTAATTATAATAAATATATATATTAATTAAATAACAGAGGCGAACTCTGCACTCGTGCTATACTCATATCACGTGCTCAGTCACACTGAGTTGTCAATTATATAGAAAAGGTCTATAAATTATTTTATTGTGAGCATAAATATCTAACAGAGCTTTCGTTATATATTTATTCAATTTTTTTTTATTTGCTGAAATTTCTTCAAATATATAATAAATATAAATTATTATACATAATATAAAATATAATATAAGTATTAATGCATATAATTTGAAACGAACAATAGGGTAATAGATAATATAGCCGACTAATCAAAAATAGATATTGCATTTTAACACATTATATAAATATATAGGTATTTATTAAAAACCGTGCCCAAAAGAAAAGTCGGATATAGTATCTGTGTAATTTTATTGTATTATATATATTATTTAAAGATATAGATTGACGTACTGCTAAAATGGTATCTATTTTTTATAACTAGTTTAATAATATACTATATACATTGAAAGAATACAAATTATATAATAATATTATTTAGAAGTATTGATTAAAATGGAGTATTAAAAAAAGAAAAAAAAGACATATTAAAATAAATTATCTATATCATATTAAAAATTAATTAGCATACAAATAGGGCATATATTAAAAAAAATATAACAGTGTGGCTGGGACACTGGATAAGATAATTTTTTTAGGAAATGAGGATAATACAAATCAGTAACTAAAAAAAACTATTACAGTTATTCTTTATTTTCTTACATAATGAAAATTTTATAAAATTAACTACAAACCTCAATGCTAGAATAGGCTTTCCACATAATATTTGTGAAATCACTGCTAATAAATTCTATTATATATCTCAAAAAAAATGTTAAACAAAAAAAATAAATAAATAAATAAAAATCATTGTTTTTATTAAATTTTAGGTATAACTGAATGAGGAATAAAAATAATTTAATAAACCTTTTAATTAAAGCTTTATTTATACTCTAGTTAAAATCATTAACAATATCTCACTATTATAGTTAATCTATTTATTTTTTATATACTTATAAAAGATAATAACTACCAAGTAGTTAAAATACTAATATGCACTAGTACTGAGAGAATGAGTTGGCTAAGGAGTATCGTGAGGTCTCTACTCACGGTCTTCCGGGGAACTACGGCATAATATCGGGTTAAGCGACTTACAATTTATTTTGGTCATATTTTATATTATTCAGTAGTTTTTATGACAAGTAGCTAATTTAAAATAATTGCTGCTATGCCCTTATATTATATTAAATATATATATATACGTATATAATATATCTATATAATATAATTATAAATAATATTATAAATATATATATATAAAATATATATATATATATATATATATAATTTTTAATATAATATTAAATAATATATATAATAATCAATATTATATATATATTTTATATAATAAATATAATATATATACTATATTAATTATATATATTATATATTATTATATGATATATATATTTAATATATAATATAAAATAATATATAGTAACTAACTATCTCTCTATGATATATATTAATATATAATATTAATAATATTATATAATTAATATATATATATTATATATATACTATATATGATCAATTTCCTCTCATCTATTACTGGCAAAGAGCTGCCAAATCTCTATCTTAATAAATGGCATAATAAACTTTATTGCTGTTGAGTCATTTATGATGTGACTCAAATTCCTTTCTTTGGTGTTTTAGGAACAATAGCCAAGTCACCGATTAATGTCAAATCATAAAATGATTAATAACTGCGGTAGTATAATGTTCAACTATTATCTTATGCATCACATTGATAGATCTAGTTAACTAATAATTTAGTTTGATTACTATTGTAGTTCTAAATTTCATTTTTGGTATTGGACTTAAATTAATCTGACTTAGGGATCTTTCTCCATAAGGCAATTATTGTAAATCATCTCATACAAAAGGAACTAATCTCAGGAGAAGAGTAGAAGAAGAGAGTGTCGATAGAGAGAGAGAGCAGAGAAGTGAATGAAGAGACCAAGTAGAGCTGTAATATCAAGTTGACTCATGTCTTAGGAATATTCGCATCTGCGTGATTAAAGTTATATACAGATCCTGATATGCTCAGTATTTTATCATGTTCATTATTATATAATTTATAAGGTTATTAAATAATAAAATGAGTTTTATAATATATAAATCATATATTATTAAAATTGCTATTAGTGTACGTTCTATAAGCATACAAGTTTACATAGGTCCATAAATCTTCCAGAATTATATCGTTTGAATTATTATGATATTAACTCCTTTCTCTGATATCTACTACTTTCTATTACTGTAAGCTAATCTAATTTTGAGTTTTAAAAAGGAAAATATCAGCTCTTGTGAATTATGGCTATACTTATAGCATGTGAGTAAATATCATTAAATTGTACTTTCTTCGTGGTGATAGAGCTCTGCCAAAGTATGATTTATCTTACATCCTTAAGTTTGCCATCGGATTATAGCCAGAGTTCACACCAGGGTACTTCAGAAGGTTATTAAAAGGTATTCAAGCAAGTTGAAAATAATAAATGTTAGAAAAAGAAAACCTATAGCTTGTTGGAGTTTCTGCTAACTTCGGTAACTGCGTGCGACAGGAGAAGGCTATTCGTGCATCACTAACATCTATGACTTTTCGAGTCAACATATATAAAGGCAAAATCCTCCTTTTCCAGAGCTTTCTATATAATCAAGTGAAATACAACATCACAGGCACATCCTTAGTCTCCTTAATTCGCGTATATTCTCACTGACAATTATATGCAAAATAGATTTTCTAGAGCGAGAAACATTTAGAAAAATCGCCTAACAACAGTCGAGAAGTGGTGAATGCATAGAGTAGAGTTTATCATACATGAAAATCTGCAGCGTAGGTTTCAATAACATTTCATAGAGAGAGTACACTTGCAAAAGTGGAGTAGCCTCGGATCTAACCTTGTTGAGAATTCATCACACGAAAGCAAAATAAACCACACGGACGAGATATTACTTCAAAGAAATATCATCGATCAGTCAAAATAATCTCTAGTCTGCAAGGACACAGAGTTATATAATAAGCAAATATGTTGCAGTTCTGGCTTGATCGTCCTTCTTTGTTTCCAAGAAACCTAATACTCTCACCTCGAGGGTAGAGCAATTCAATATATCTTCATGATTTGAATGGGCAATCGCACAGTGAAAATATTTATGCAGCGCTAATGTGAGAGATATTGGACGGAATTCGTGGCCCCTTATGAAAGGAGAGACTATACCCGCAACTAAGGATCATAATCATGGTTAGAGTATGCAGTCGCACAGTAGCGGAGCGAAATTTCGCCGCATGAAGACTATGTTTTCAGGAGAGTGAGCTACCTCTTGAGTGTGAAAGAGTGAGATGAACATGACAAACAAAAGCAACTGTCATACATTAGAACCATTTATGAGAATGTGTAAATTCTATGCAACATAGCTGCAAGAATAAAATCCACAGCTCTCCTCTGAGACCAATGCGAAGATTCATTAAAGTCCTTAAACGCTCTGGAGGCGAGCCACTCGAGTTCCTGCATACTAAATATGCGAGGAAGATTGCCACAGTAATAAATGCTGCTGGTAATAGATAAACTGAGAAATGGCTTACGAATTAACAATCGCATTTTGAGATCGAATGATCCCTGGCGAGAGGCTATTTAGGTACTCACATTATTTAAGCATACTATATGTACTATTGTAATCTAATAACATTTTCTTGCATACCCCTTATATTTGCCAGACACCTCCAGAGGAGTGATCGGAAATGACTGGCCTTTTACGACACTATAAAACTATGATATTGCTAAAATTCACCAGTTCAATTGTGAGAGCCGTGATAAGTTCATAGTAAGCATGCACCATCTTAGCCATACTCCCCCCAGTATGGCTACTCATCTCTAAGGGAAGGTTAAGAAAACGTTCATAGGAATGGAGCGCACCGGAGTTGCGATGCGTTGTTTCGGTACATAAGCGCTATAAACATATAGAGCAAGAGATGGACGCGATGTAGTCTTAACTCATTGTTTGCGTAATGCAGGCTGGTAATAGGCATTAGGAGGAGAGATTACGTACTGGCGGATGAATAACTAAAGTATCCCGAAATGGCATTGTCTCGTTTTTTGAAAAAATCTCAAATTCTCAAAAAAATATACTATGTGAAATTGCTAAACTTTTTCTAATACCAAAGTGCACTTATTTGAGAGAAAACAGCATCTCACTCAAATGAATTGTGTGATAAATTCACACAAAAGAGATAGAATTGTAACACCTGATGTGCTCATCTATTTCCAAATTCCTTATTTATATGATTTCTAGAACGAGATAGAAATCGGACCAAATTAGCTATGGAAATATCAAGTTATTCGAGAGAATAATTCCAGCCTAGCTGGATGTAAGAATTGTGGCAGATATAACACCAATAGTAGGGAAACCAGAGCTAACAATCTTCATCCTCCTGATTCGTGCTCTCTCTTAGTAAATGATGAGAAGCCGGGACACTGCTGGAGCTAGCCGACTCATGAGGTGAGACGTCTATACGCCGAGAGGCATAGACTGATCTCAAGTGAACGTGTAGTATCTCGCTCAGTTATTAGGGAGACCCGCTAGTATTCTACATGGTCCTACTGTCTGCTCAGTATCATGGACAGTTCTAAGTCATCTGGAGCTGACAACGTTTTCATCCTTCCGATCGAGCACCTAATGCACATCTGTAGACTAGAAAAAGAGACGTTCTACCCAGAATACACTTTTTATGTAGAATCTTTTGAGATGATATATGAATAATGGAATTCGAGAATTAGAGTGCTTTGTCGCACCTAAGTCGGAACGCAGGACACTAAACATCCTGATAAGGGGCCTTAGTTCCTCTCAATGAATTCAGATGCTAGTACTCCTCTCAGAGAGAGATTGATTTAAAAGAGTTAGTGTGAACTTGCAGGAACATGTCAAAAACAGATCATGAGCCAGCGAACCAGTGTAATGAGAGATCGAAAGCCATTATATTCGACCATAATATCCATCCGTGCTACATAGAGAGTATTTGTATAGAAGTCAGATAGCGTGAATCTAGTCTGGAATCACAGTTTTAGTGGCAGATAGGAAGTAGCGAACACATCTTGATATGGCAAATCATCATGATCATAGGTGGTGGAGAGGTCATAATACGATCACGATCTGGGTCTCGAACCATATAATATTGCAAATAAGAACACGACATTCGACTGACTTGTTGACAGGCGGCTCGCCATCGGCTATCCGTAACCTCTAATACCTACCGCCATGTAATATTTGCGGAGTCTTCCATGAGATCAATGAGATAAGTGAGGGGAGTAGTTCGAGAGCAATTATAATATAAGACTACTACCCATATCCAAGGGAATAGTTGCTGTGGAAAGAAGACACTGAAGATTGAGTCATTATCAGACTGGATCAGCTGGTAAGCTATATCATATAATAGAACCATCATTTCGCAGTATAATAGATGGATATATACAAAAAAGTTTTATGTGACTCAGTAAAGTATATATACGGAGACCATTATTTATATCGTGAGTAAGCGAATGATCTTAGGGAAATGGTATTTAATATATATAAATATATACTTATGTAATAACTACTATAGTGTTACTTTCTCAAATTGACCACAAGGTAGTTTTATTATAGATGAGTTATCATAACCATTGAAGCATTTATAGCTTGGTAACAATCAATGAACCTACGTTATATCATATTGTTCATATTATATAGTCTATATGGAAAATAAGAGATACGCTCCTAAAGATAGGGCGTACAGAAGATGATAGCAAAGCAGTAAAGGATATTAGAATAGATGACTATGTTATACTAATCATGCAAGCAACAGATGAGAACTAGTAATCTATTTGTCATATACTAGATGCTTGAATTAGAAGATGTTTCGCACGTGGAGGTGCGTTTATTTAACTTTCCTCTTTTTTATACCTATTTTGATATACTTTAAAATAATTAATCAGCTTTCGTACTTAAATATTTTTGGGTTCCCCTAGTGTAGATGAGAGTTATTTACTGGAGTGAAAAATGAAGAGATCTGTTGTCATAATTCGTGTGATTAGGGTGACAAACTACCGGACAGACGCACATTGATATATATGCTCATTCCTACGAGAGACGCGCGATCTGCCAGGGAGACCGGCCGACAGGATCTATAGGGTCCATATCTGGGAGTGGAGATCGACGTTATAGGTTTTCTTGCAGACATCCTATTACTGAGGAATGTGTCGTTCCCCTTACGGGGGACTCGGAAAAATCGTTCCCCCACCACCTGTGAGTAACGAAAGTTTAGGACTCACTGAAGAATGCTAGAGTAGTTGTCTAAGATGTAATAACACATATACTACTAACAATCATTATAAATTATGTATATGTTTACTTTGCTATGTTAGAAAATTATAAATTAGAAACATTTCTGAAAACTTATGGGTAGAGTAATGTATTACGGAATGAATATAGCTTAAGGCCTAGGATAGTAATATTAATTGAGGAATAAACTTATGAGAAATTGTAGAGTATACTTCAGACTTTATGTATTTGTTAGCCAGTCACAGGGTTATAATATATATATATAGAAGGTTATTATAAGTTATTACCAAGCATGTTTGAAATAATAAGTTAGATATAATAGTAATAACCATTTGAGCGTTAGTGTTGCCTATATATTCGAAAGTAAGCAACAAAGTCTTGTACTCTTTTTTGATAATTTGCACTAAACATTGTGTGAAAATAACTAACAACGATAATACTTAGTACCAGACATGTCATACCTCTCTTTCAAATTCTCAGAAACCTATATGCTTTGATATTTTTTTTTTACATATAGACAGCTAAATAGAAAAAGCCTACAACTATATGTTACGTCACTAGGCGAATGTAACGCGAAAATGTGGTCATATTGCATTATCTCGCGTAGCTTATTTTCGTCACCAGAATATTTTCGAGAGATAAGGCGATGGGAGTGATGCTCGAGGCATGTGCACTAACAATCGATAAAGACAGAGATATTCACACAGAGATTTCCTCACAACGATAGTTATCGAGTCTCTGCGCTGTCAGAGATCAGGAACGAGCAAGAGTATTTGTTTGGAGGATACCTCGAGATTGCACTCCTTCAATAGAATTCGTATGCTCGAGGAGATTTTCTATCACTAATAGACTACGATATAACCATGATTATAGATGAGCATATATAAATAGTGACACCTAACAATGAATATGAACGAAGGAAAAATAGGACAGATGAGTCTCAGTCAGCGAGTGAATCATCAGAAAGTTCTTTCAGCGCTAGCTCTAGATACTGGAAATGCTAAAAATAAAAATCTCGTGGTTACAAAGAAAAATAAGATTTATATTTATTATGTCATTATAGCAAGAATAATAAATCAAGCCTTATGTACCGTTTCTATTAATACTTAAAGATGAGGTATGAGACGCCATAATTACTTTATATAATAGAGTTATCCTCAAGAAATTTAGAAGATTATGACCACCACAAATATGGTGGAATAATGAGATAAAAGTAGATAATATTAGTAGCTATTCGAGAATTAAATTATATATCCTTGGTGAAAGAATGGACTATTATTTGAGACCACTATTGGTAACAGAGTAATTGAAACCGAAGCCGATGTAAGAGTACTCGTTTAACCGTAGAAAAATATAATGATATTAGACTACAGGACTCATAAAATCATGTAGTATGTGGAAGAGTAATGATTGATTTTAGCAAGATTTCATCACGAGATATGAAAAACTGTAAAAACAATGAGCTGTGGAGTTAACCCTTCATAATAAGTTAGTAATATACTGAGAGAGTATAACATGTAGTTGAGATATGACGCTTTATTTGGTTTGCTAATCTGACCGTGGCTTGTGCAAAAGTTCATTGGCAGAATCGGAAGTTAAACGTCATTCGAGAAACTACCGTTGCAGTCTCATCAAACCCTTCCATCTTGCTGAGCTGTATATGTGCGGAAGAGAGAGATAGAGTAATGCCAAATTAGTTTCAAAAAAATTCATATTGTCGAATGAGGTGATGACAAAAAATGGGCTAATATTTTTTAGTTACCACATCTCTGCTTAGTGATAATGCGGAAAGGCGCACTGAGTTCCGTCCCCACGGTAGCGCCAAAAGAGGATACGGAAAAGGACGAAGGAATCAACTAGCGGAACTCTATGGCACATCGATTTATACTCGTGATGTGCTATGTCTAGATCGCATATGGAGATGGAGTTCATTTAAAATACAACGAATACTCAAAAAGAAACAAATATCACACCCATTTCGCCGAATCCGATTTGTGTTGATGGCGCTAACATGGACGAGACTGCAGTAAAGCGAGAGGACTAATCTTCACGTATTTGGATGCTTAGCCAGAGAGAACGGGGTAGATACCATGTGACGATTCCTATAGATAGGATCAAGCTCTTAATGTACCATCATATCTTCTGAACTATCATCCATTTACACATTTTTCAACAAAGCGTGTTGGTAGTATTTCCTATATTTGTCTGTATTATTTACATTGGGATGATGAGAACCAAATCGGATCACTCATTGGTTTTGTGTATAGTATCACTGTTAGACGAAAGATCTGCGCTCTGATATGTCTCTCATGAGGAGCGGTAGAGCAGCACATATCACTTACTTAGATAGTGAGTTTGTCCCTGATCGAACAGTTAACCTATAGGAAATTAGAGGAAGTTCCACAAGCGTGATCCCGAAGGAAGCCTAGGACTGCATGAATAGCCATGTATATAAACTACATACTAGAAAAACGGGACAGATCTATCTACCGAGAACAATAAAACATTT
This sequence comes from Trachelipus rathkii, assembly GCA_015478945.1. Lineage (NCBI taxonomy): Eukaryota > Metazoa > Arthropoda > Malacostraca > Isopoda > Trachelipodidae > Trachelipus > Trachelipus rathkii. The sequence continues at coordinate 42,097 of JABUQX010039251.1, forward strand.
GTACTTATAGTACAGAGAAAACGTCTGATATATGATGACGCTAATGGTTAATCTAGGGATATTTTAAAGTAAATCAAATGATACCAGAACATATCTGTTTGCGAATAATAATTAATGATAAAATATTGGTGTGTAAGAGATATCGAGATTCAACATTGGAGAAGCGGAGAAAGAATTCGACTGGTAGTGATTACAAGAGGGGTACCAAGTTGTGTTGTGAGCTACACTTTAAGAAAGGAGCTATCATAGAACTCACTCTTCCGGGTCAGAGAGAGACATGCAAGAGGCAAGAGTGTGGTGTGCGCACAAATTTAAAGTAGAACTTCTCTTTCCACCGTGACAGCTGCTTTGTGAGTACACAAAAGAAAGATCCACACCCACAGATTACGCGAGTGTACATAGGAGACTACTAGCTGAGAGGAGTGCATGGACAGAGTCGCGGAAGTAATCATACTTCGGCCAGTGATAAAGTAACCACAAGAGAGGGGAAAGTTGAGTAACAGTCCCTCGTCGGTTCGAACCCCTAAAAGGATATAGAAGAAAGCCATATATAAACGAGTAGTATGACTGAATGATTAACTTATTTCAATTTTATAGCTGTAAAAATAAAATACTATTTGGATAATCATGCTTCTCCGTGAACTAGATGCAGGCAATGTCAAAAAGGCTCCAATTCGTTATATTGCAAGATATGCCAATAAGGCGACTCTGCTCAGAGAGTGAAAGTATTCCCATATGCACATCCTAATATTATGGCTAGAGGAAGATGAGTGTGAGATTATACAGTCAATTTGCATAGGGGATACGATTATATTCAAGAGAAAGATTTAAGTGTTCAATCGATAGGAACATTAACTATGCTGAAATCAAAAATGTCAGTCGGATTCGTATATTTCGATCGTTCATTGTTAGACGTCAAGTCATTACAGTAGAAAGTAGGTGTTGTACCGTAGGATATGACTGTATGCGCATGGCAGATTTCATTCGGTGATGGGTCGCTCTCTCTTTGCTCGATAAATATAAATTAGAGCTAATCTATGCTACTACTTTGTTAGGTAAAGTAAGGAGTAATTTTAACTGAGAGAAAATAAAAGAGAAGTTGTGCAAATATCTGTAGCCTAGTCAACAGACAGAAGTAGTAAATGTAATCGGTACTAGTTTACTAAGTATAACGCAGATGAAGGAGGCTGAATAATTAACCAACAGAAAAGATTGATGAGAATTAGTATGGTCTATTACATCTACAAATAATTGTACAATATAATGAAAAGAAATTAAAAATATATTAAGAGAAATTTGGTGGATATAATAACATAAAAGCTATATTTAGAATTTCTTTTAAGTATGAGTGTTAATTGTGTTTCCTATTCGAGATAAGATATGTGATCGAAACAGTTTTTCGAATACACGTTTGCATGGGAGAGGAGAGGAAGATGTTTTAAATTAATAATGAAGAAATGATTATACGCTTATGGTTTTTAGATATATCACATTCTTTGAGTGAGAATATTAAACATATAAAAGAAGATTTTGGAGCATGGAGAGTAGTTACATTTTCAAACGGATGATAGAGTTTCTTGTTTGCCAGTTTTTTACAAAAGGTAGTTATAAAATATAAACGTTGATTTTTTTAATAAAGTTATTCAAGAAAGCATGGTGTATAATAAATATAATATGTATATTAGAAATAGGCAAACCTTGACGTGATAGTGATTGCTCATACGAAAGGTAGCTCATACATAGAGTCTCTTGGAGACTCTTTTGGTATAATATTTAGATTAACATATTATAAATATATCTCATCAGTATTAACTCATTATATGGTGAGACTCATTATAACATAATATACTAATTATATATTAATATTATATAATTATTACTAATTATTATATATATATATATATATATATATATATATTTATAATACTATTATAATTATTAATATATACTATTATAATATATATATATATATATATATATATATATAAAAATTATATATATATATATATTAATTATATAAAGTATATTTATATACTTAAATATCATATATATATATTACATTAATAATATATATATATTATATATATAATTAATATAAATATTATTATATATAGGTTTTTGTTGGTGGTTGATTATAAAAAAGCTGATGATAGTATCAATCATTACCATAATCTCAAAAACTACATAGCAACACTAGGGAAAGGACAAGACATATAATGCTGGTGAAATGACTTGTTTACACAATTTTAGGGCCAATAAATGTATTAATAATATATAAAAAATAAAAATACAAAATAATAAAAAAAATCATATCTCAAAACTCAGTACAATGCTATCACAGAGAATAAATCGTTCTTGTTTACTCGTGGGATATCCTGTAGTTAAAAAACTTAAATTATTAGATAGGAAAACTGTAAAAAAATAAAAATTTAAAATTAATTTATTGCTAAAATTATAATATATATACGTTAATTATTATGATTAGATAGAGCCTATTTTCAGAGGACCTTTTAATTGTTACTATCGTTAAAACATATAATTAAGACTTACTATAAATTTTGCTTTATTTCTTTTACTAAAAATACCCCAAGGGTAATATATATAATTATTCATAACAGAATTTTGAATACCTCTCTATCTCTCTCTCATAATTTTTTATACTATTTCAATTTCTCTTTCTATCTCTTAATTATTTTATCAATCTCTACTCTCTCTCTCTCTCCTCTATCTATATCTCTCTTCTCTCCTCTCTCTATCTAATCTTCATCTCTCATCTATCCTATCTATACATCTCTCTCAATCCTCTCATCTCATTTCCTTTTCTATTTATACAATTTTTTATAATATACTCACTTATATACCATATATTAATTCAATTATACTCACTTCTATATCTCATCTTCTCTTCATATAAACTCTAATCTTATATATTCTATATATATTACCTACTCCTATCTATAACTCTCTGCTCTACTCTTTTCATCTATCAAAAAATTCAATCTTAAATCTCTCTATCTTATATTTAAATTCTATTTATCAATTTTACTATATATATATTTTCTCTCTTTCCTTTTCTTTCATCCTCTTCATCTCTGCGTGTGTGCGCTGCGAATTGTATCTCTGTTATGCGTCTCTGCTCCTATATATTATTAATGTATATAACCAATTTCTAATTACTCTCTATTTATAGTATCCTCATCTCTCTTCTCCTATTTGTTGTTTAATTATCCCCAAGACTGACATATTAACCATTCTCTAGATTATGTGTTAACAAATGTCCAGAACAATATCCACCATTATATCACAAATGCATTTTAAATCTCTTTCGCGTAAGTGGTATTACGTGGTAATGAACATTAAATCAAAACTAAAATTCCATGTTCCTTTCTTTTTTTAATTTCTCTCATCTTTCTTCGCATTATTATTAATGGTTTGTTTTTGTTTTTTTCTCTACGCTTACTTTCTATCGTCTTTCTCTTAAATTGATATTCCTTCAAACATAAGAAAAAATAAAAAATTAGGTAAAACATCTCTTCTCTTCCAAAATGGAGTTTTTAAAGTTGATGTCTTAAATTAAAAAATTTGTTGTGTTTTTTAACATTTTCCCCAATCTCACTCTTGTATATATCTTCTCCCATCTCTCTCTATCTACTATATATATATGCATCCTTTCTATATACTTATCTATATATCTAACTTCCTATTTACATATATATACCTCTATCCTGACATTATTATTATATTACTATTTCATCTATTACTAATATTTATCATCTATATACTCCTCTCTATATTACCTATCCTATATTACTATATACTTCACTCGGGGGCCTTATACTATATACTATTTCTTACTCCTATCTATATATATATCTTATTTTATATATATATTCATATATTATAACTTATTTATATCCCAAATATATATATTATTTACTCAATTTATTATCATATATATATATACGAAATATATCTCTTATAATTATATATTATATAATATTACTCTATATATATATTCATATTTATACTTACTTAACTCCATCATATAACATCTCTCTTTTATAATTCTTTATATCAAGTTATTCATCTCTTTACTATTTACTACTTATTTATCATCTACTCTCGTTCTATTATCTTTCTCAATATCTCTATCTCTCTCTTTTCACATATTCATTCTATCTTATCATCTCTATTACTCTGCTCTCTCCTATCTCTTACCTCTTTGATATATTTCATTACTTTCTATCTATCTTGTCAACTATTATCTCTAATTTTATTAATTTCTTTATATATTTCTATAATTATATTAATATTTACTCTTATAAATATTATTATCATTCACTCTTATTATTATGCTCATTCATCTCTCTCTCTTACTATTATATATATTACTATTCATTTCATAATCTAGTACTATATATATATATTATAATATATATATATAATATATATAACTAATATATATATTTATATATTATATATACAATTATTATATATAATTTACTTAATTACTATATCTATACTATATATATTTTATATATATATATATATATATTTAATTATATACTTTATCTTTGTATCTTTTTCTAAGTATATATCTTCTACCTCTTTGAATCTATTACTATCCTTATACTCTATATTTATATTAATAATATTATTCTTTATATTATAACTCACTATATATATATATTTAATTACCTCTCCGTAGTCATATATATCTAACTAATATTATTTATATTTTAGATACTTTATCTATCCTAAACGGTATATTTGGAATATAGTATATCAAATATTTTTATTTTTTCAGCTTTATGGCTGCCTTTTTGCCCTGTTAATCCCCGAAGAATCATAGCATAGGATCTTGTCATAATTCTCCATTTCGCGCCTCTCGCTTTAAATAAATATTTGTCTTGATCGCTTGAGTGATTTTAAATCTGTGCGAAGATCAATCCACTATAAATACGCAATTGGTTTTGTGTGCTTCCTTGACGACCAAGAATTGGTCCCTCGAACTATATGCGATATCGCTTATCGCAAGTGTTTTTGTTATCAAAATACGAGGTCTTTCCCATAGAAAGCGGGCTATTTTTCATAGAGCTGCAAGGGGCTGGGAACCCCTCAGTTGTTTATTATTTTTTCTTCCCATCTTTCTTTGGTTTTCATACCTTCACTACCCAGCAGTCATGATAAAGGTGTTTTATGTAAATCTATTATTATTCTATACTATATATATATATATATAATATATATATATATATATATACTATATATATATATTCACTCTCACTATTACTATATAATATATATTATTACTATATCCTATATATATTATTATCTCATTTTATATATATATACTATATTATCTCTATATTCTATATATATTCTCTCTCTCTATATATATAAAATATACTTATATCATCATATGGTATGACTATGTATGTGAAATGTTACAAATATATAATATCTCTTTCAAAATTTATGATAATGCCTGACCGCCTATATTATATATAAATAACATAAATTCCACTTCCTCCCAACTGTATTTCAATGTTTTCCCTTGATAGCTACTTTATTTCCGACTAAAAATCACATTATTTTTATTATATTTATTTCAAATAGTAAGAATAAAATACATTATACAAATAATATTAATTATATAAATATATATATTATAATTATACCTCATATAAATTGAAAAAACATACAAATAAATTCTCTCTCTTCTCTACAATATTAATAATAACTAATATATAATCAATTAATCAATAATTATATAATATAATTATAAATAATCATAATAAATATAATAATAATCAATAATAATAATACATTAATAAACCGGAAGTGAAAATAATAATCAATAACAATAATAAAATAATAAAGACAACAAAAATCATATTATAAATAATAATAAATAATAATCATACATACTTAATAATCAATTCAATTTCTAATATAAATACTCTCAATATATCTCAATATATACATAATCAATAATATCATAATTCAATAAGAATAATTTGAATATAGTGAGTCTGAGTGTTTATGGAGCATAATCTAATAATAATAATCTATATAATCAAATATAATATCATATTCTAATAAAATAAATAATAATATTTTATCTATCATTTATATATCATATATCTATTACTATATTATAATCTTATACTATCTATACTATTATATCTTTATCTCTATATTATATATTATCACTATATATATATATTATACTATACTAGTATTTTTATTATATATTTTATATTATATTACAAATATATTATTATATATCTATCTATATACTTATATTATTATATATACCTATATATATTATAATATATATATATATATATTATATATTTTATAATCGAAGCAAACCGGATCTATAAACCGAGCTAACACTTGTATAGATCAAAGAACATCACTAAATATCCATATCCATCTCTCAATATATATATATCATCTCTCTTATATATTTTTTATCTACTCTCTATATATATATATATATCTATATATATACTATTAATTGTTGGTAGAATGCATTAATATTATATTTCCATTATATTATATTTATATTTTTATATAATTATATTTACATTATACTATAATATATTATATATATATATTTATATTATTTATATTATATTATACTTATCTTCTTTCAATAGAATTATATTTTCCTTTTAACTTAAATATCCTTGAAGTCAGAAATTTTCTTTTAAATAAATAACTAAATAAATAAATAAATTGAAGCAACTCAGCAAAACTAAATTACTATGAATGAATAAATGGTAAACAATTTCATCTATTTAGTTATATAGAATAATAGTAATCTGACAATATAAATAATTAATACCTATACTAATTAATAGTTACTTAGAAATTAATCAAATTAAAAAATAATGAAGCATTAAACAAATTAATAATTAAATAAATATAAATAAATACAATTAATAGATTATCATGTTAAAATTCTAAAAGAGGAACAAATAAAAATAAATAACATCAAAAAAAGAGAGGACTAAAAAAGTAACTAAAAAATAAATAATAATATGAAGTAATTAATAGTTTATTTAATAAAAAGATCTGTGTGCTAAATTTATAAACAAAAATATATAAATAAATTAAGAGACATAAATAATAATCAAATAAATGATAGCCCAAATAAATAACGTCATATATAATACAATACATAATAAATAAAAAAACACTTTGTCCAGATTTTATTTACTTAATGTAAGACAAATTTTTTTAATTTTTTTTTTTTTATTTTTAAATTTCAATGACTTCTGCACTTTACGAGTCACTGACGCTTTTTTTTTATTTATTTTTATTTTTAAAGATAAAAATAAACATTTTTTTATTTTTTTTATTTGTTTTTAGATAAAAATAACTATTTGTTTTTTTAAACAAAAATGACAATTCCATAAGTAAAGGCTTTCAGGAAAGAAATTGTAGAGAAGGATTGATACAAAAAAACAAGAAATATTTGATATCATTTGATCTCCCAAAAATTAATATTTATCTATATATACTAATATATATATCTAATACTATCTTATATATATATATATATAGATATTATTATATATATTATATATATATATATTTATATATATGATATAAATCGAAATTAATTTTATAAAATAAAATATATGTTTATATATTTAGCAGTTTACCATTTTTCTATAGTTTACATTCCATCTATCTATCTATCCACCTATCGATCTATCTATCAATCAATCAATCTATGTATGTATGTATGTATGTATGTATGTATGTATGTATGTATGTATGTATGTATGTATGTATGTATGTATGTATGTATGTATGTATAGTAAAACGACAGACAACATGGATTTAGATCAAAATATTCAATGTAAACGGTCTTATTCGCTTTAAAAAAAAACAATAGCAAATTGCATTAGTAATGAGTTTTCAGTTTATGTTGCTTTTTTGGATTTAATAAAAGCATTTGATAAAGTAAATCATGGTATCTTATTTAAAAAAATAGAATAGATGCATATTCCGGACATTGTGTATAATAATGTTTTGGTTAGTATTTATTGTAACCAATTTGCATGTGTTAAATTTAAGAATGGTGTCTCAAATGAATGGTTTATAAGAAACGGTGTTAGACAAGGTGGAATTTTGTTACCATTGTTGTTTAATATTTACATTAATGATCGTACCACAGCAGGAGTCTTTAAGTCGAATATAATCCTGTATGTAGATGAGCTAATTTTGTTAGCTTCATCAGTAGATGGCCTTCAAAAACTATTAAATGTTGCAGAAAAATCTATTTCTGATCTATGTCTAATTATTAATTATAGTAAAAGTGGTTATCAATTTGGCAAAAAAAAGTAAGAAAAATAAGGAGATTTAGTTAAATTAAAAATATCTCATGGTTTTTTAAAAATTTTTTAATGAGATTAAATATCTCGGTTTTATTTTAAATAAAAATTTAGAGGAAGGGGGCAAACAAAATGAGATATGACAAATGACAAATGACAAATTCTTGGGAACGTTTAATGTTTTAATAAGAAGATTTAGTTAGTTAAATGTAGATATATTGTTACATTTATTAAGATTTTATTGTATGCTTTTTTATGGAGCAAATATTTGGACAAATATGTCAAATAGTATTCAAATATACAAACAATTTAAAGTATGTTTTCATGATGCTTTAAAAAATATATAAAGTTTCTAATAGAATTAATAATCATCTAATATGTAATTGCTTAGATATGTTAATGTCTAATCCTTTCTTAAATTATGCACTGTTTTTAGGTTGCTTGACAAATCATGTTATTTTGTTAGAAAAATATCTTATTTTTTAAAGCAGGTATCATGGTGAAAGACATCGTAATGATATTTATGAAGTCATATGGAGTAGTTGATTTATTTAATAATGACCTTGATGCCCTGAAATCAAGGATTAAAAAATATGTCCAAGACAGAGAAGCTACCTAAGATAAAATAGGGCATTATTATTAATGGAATTCATTTGTATATTAATTTTTTAACTGTTTTGTTTTATTTTTTAATTTAATTTTATTTCTAAATGTACTATGTTTACGAAATAAAGAATTAAAGACTAAGAAAAGACTATCTATCTATCTATCTATCTATCTATCTATCTATCTATCTATCTATCTATCTATCTATCTATCTATCTATCTATATATCTATCTATCTATCTGTCTATCTATCTATCTATCTATCTACCTATCTATCTATATATCTATATATCTATCTATCTATATATCTATCTATCTGATTTATCTATGTGATTTGAGTGTAGAAGACGTTCATATTAAAGAATTTATTAAGAGTAACCTAAATACTGAAATTATAACCTTGGAAAGTTTTTTAAGGGATAAATTAATAAAGGATGATTTCTGGCCTGTAGGCATAATTTGTAGGAAATTTTCTAAGGTAATAACAATGGAACTGGAAAGCAATGATACTAACTCTTTTAGGATATGTTCTTATAACTGTAACTCATTTAGAAATAATTTAAATACTATAAAGAGCCTTATGGATAATGTAATAATATTATTACAAGAAATTATGCTGATGGAAAGAGATACATATTTATTTAATTGATAATTTGTCAGAAAATTGGGAAAATATATATTTTGTTCAAAAAGAATACGTAAGGGAGATATACGAAGGAAGACCTAAAAGGGGAGTTTGCATTATTTGGCGAAACTTTCTCTCTAAATTTATAGAACCAATTTATCATTATGACTCAATTTTAGGAACTTTACACTTGATTTAGGTTAATTGATCATGAACATTTACCTGCCAAGTTTTAAGAGAGAAAACGATGTAATTTTGGATTATCTAAATGAAATTATGGAGATTGAAGCAATAATAAAAAGTACCTATCATGATTCTTTAATCATTGCAGGTGATTTTAATACAAACTTAGATGGTTCAATCTATGGTGAAATTTTAAATGACTTTATTAAGAATTTTAAATTGGTCTTGATGGATGGAATTTTGCCTAAGGATTCATTTACATATCTGTCACCGGCTCACAACACAACATCCTGGCTAGATCATGTTGTTTGTTCTAATAACTTGAAGGGAGATATTAACGATGTAACAATCCGATATGATTGGTGTTTGTATGATCACTTTCCAATGTCTTTTACCCTCCTTAATGAAGACTCAAATCGAAAAAGAAAGATATAAAGAAGACTTTGACTCCAGATTTGTTTACAGGAACATGCTGACTGGCCTAGAAATAAAAAGATATAAAAATTATTTAGACTAGTTTAGTGATATTATAAGAAAATCTTAAAAATGAATTTTTACACTGTAATAAATATAGCTGTAAAAATGAATGATATCTAGATCAGATAAATGTGTTTTAGGAATCTATATGTAATAGCATGGACGAGGCTAGTGTAAACCTTACTATATATATATATATATATATATATATATATATATATATACATGTAATAATATATATATATATATATATCTATATATATATATATATATGTATATATATATATATATTTATAATATAATAATAATAACCATGTATGTATATATATATACATATACTCTTTCTACTATATATATATATATGTATATATATATATATATATATATATATATATAATATATCTATATATATATATAAATATATATATCTATATATATATATATATATATATATATATATATATATATATATATATATATATATATATATATATATATATATATATAAATAAAATAATATATATATATATATGTATATATATATATATATATACTATATATATATATATATATATATATATATATATATATATATATATAAACATTAAAAAATGCATCCAGGTTGGAATGATTCCCTGAAAAACGTTCAGCTGGATGCAATTAACAAATTCATTACACTTGAAAAAATAAAAGGAAGAAAAGTAACAGGCATAGAATTTAACAAACACAATATAGAAAATTCAAGAACAAAAATTTAAATACATTATAAAAATGTAACGTACGATATTGAAAAAAACTTATAAAAAACTTATTAAATAGTTTTGAAAATAAACAAATGAAAATATTTTCAACCAAGTTACTATCAAAGATGAGAAAAAAAAAAACTG